>JAJOOS010015100.1:0-44521 GCA_029582725.1 Solanum chiquidenum
CTTTTGAAGAAATGAACTTCAAACTTTACTCTTTAATCTGTACTCAACTTGAACTTTAAGTCTTAAAACAAAGTTAAAACATTTGGAAAAGACTTTTGAAAAACTCTAAGAACTTCTCTTGACTTGACTCTTCCTTCTCTTGACTTTGATCTTAATTTTTCTTGAATTGGATTATGGATTCAAGGTTCATGATCTCATTTTTATGTATGATTTCATGATGTTTAAATGTACCTTAGAGTGTTGGAATCAACTAGAAAATATAGGGTACATTGCTAAGGAACTAGTACGAAAAGGTGGGAGACGAATGGGAAGAACTGGCTTTCCTGGCACTCTGAGAGGCGCAGGGCGCCATCCTTGAAACTTCAGAGAGCTGGGTAGGGTGCTCTGGTTGGCACGGTGCCCCAAGACCCAAACTTGAAAGACTATTTTGGGGCACGCTGAGAGGTGCGGCGCCCCAACCCCCTTACCCAGATGTTACAGCACCGCCCCCCCACACCTTCCACCAACCTACCCCTAAATTATTTTTGTTTTTCAAAAAAAAAATCTGTTTTTTCAATTAAGTTTGAAAATTATTGAATTTTTGAAAATTAATATCAATATTTTTTATTTTTTAGCACAATTAACAATTTTGAGTGGAAGTGAAAACTAAGTGATCTATTATGGGTCAATATAGATAACCCATACTTTACTCATTTTGACCATATTTGTAGAAACTCTTAAAATATCTTGAATCTTATATTTTTCCAATTAAAATATGAGTGATCCAAGTCATTAAATATGGACAAAATGGACTCATTTTATTAATATGGGCTCAAATTGTCATCCCTATTAGTGCCATTAAATTAGCTTCACAGATGAGTGTATTTGGGGTGAAATGTTGTAGGAAATGTTAAAATGAAAGGGTTTAAAGATGAAGTAAAATGTTGAGAAGGAAAGTTTTGCTTTTGGATGGATTTGTTAAATGAATTTGGGGCCGATCTGATTTGGGAATGGGTGGGTTTTTAAAATAATTTAGGTTAATTATAAGGTGATGAATAGATGATCGTCACATCAATAATGAATTTATTAATGGGATAAGGTAGAAGTACCCCCTAGAATATGACCAAAATCTCAAAGACACACCTAAACTTTACTAGAGTCTTATTACCCCCCTAAACTATTTTAAAATGAAATAAATATACCACAAACGCTGATATGGCATAGAGAGTGTGCACACTCTCTTGAAGGCAAGTGATGAGTGCACAATTGGACACATGTCATTTTTTTATTGGAAACTTTATAATTAGTTAGTACACATTTTTATTGATACTAGTTTTACGGCACGTGCGTTACACGTGTGTATTGTATATATAGTATACAATGCTATAAAATAGAATTAATATTACTAAATTAAAGATTTTTAGTAAATAATTATAATTGAAAGAACATAGGCCAACTGTTTTTAAGTAATTAATACAAATTGTCATGGAATTACTTGTATTTTGAGATCAAAATGACCAGATATCATTGAGACATTTAAAAATACATTCAAAGTTTATATGTGGGGAGAAAGTGACATTTCTTTAGTAGTATTTTTACTTAACTCAATTTTGTAAGCAAATCTAACCAACAACTTTTTAAAAAAGATATCAATACAAAAAATGTCAGCAATAGTCTTTCCTCTTGAGGTTAAGAACATAAATGATGGACACCATTTAAGTACCATTTTTCTCTTAAATATTCATACTTGAAATGTAGTATGTGAATGACACTAATAAGGATTACTATAAATATTTCAATATTTTATCTTTATACACAATCTATCTTTTACAAAATATTATTACTCAATTAATTAATACTTGAGTAAGACTATTATAGAGAGGTAATTTTACAATAACAAAAAAAAAGTATTTTGTTGTTATAACGAATGATGGTTAAATAGAGGTTTCAGTGGATATATATATATATATCAGTAGCATAATTTAATTATAATATATGAACAACATCACCTTTGGTGAAATTATTTTTCA
Source organism: Solanum chiquidenum (assembly GCA_029582725.1). Lineage (NCBI taxonomy): Eukaryota > Viridiplantae > Streptophyta > Magnoliopsida > Solanales > Solanaceae > Solanum > Solanum chiquidenum. The sequence goes on from JAJOOS010015100.1 coordinate 2,010, forward strand.
TTTCTTTCTACCTTATCTTTATAGAATTGTAGTCTTCTCCTTGTGTCTACCGCATACATAAAATTTAGTATTATTTATAGAATCTTTAATTTGATTTAAGATCATTCTCAGTCAATATTTTCTTATCTATTTTAATATAGCTAGCAAGGAGTGTATCTTGTGACAAAATATTTTCTCAATTAAAATAAACACAAAATAATAGGAAAATTATACTAAGAAAATTCCATAGTCAATATAAATATAAAAAAAGAAAAAAATATATGGAACAATACGTAACCAACGAAGAAGGAAGACGAAAATATATGTTCATGCTATATTCACTATAGTGTTCCATTTGATTGAATCTCTTGCCACCAAACTTTAATTGATCAGTTCAGTTTTACTTACATATCTATTAAAAAATAATTATTATCATGACTATATTATCATATTATAAGTAAAAGTTAAATTCTATTTTTGAAATAGTGGATTTAACATCCAAACTAATAATTCAATGGACTATGTTGATGCCCGTTATTTTAGTAAAATTAGAAAGAAACTCCTTCGTGAGGGTAAGAGAATAAAAAATAAAAAAACAAAGAAGAAATATTTTACCCAAATCATGTGACTTTTTTCATATTTGTTTATTATTATTGTCTTTCCCACAACTTTTCGTCAGTGTTAACTCATGAAAATCATAATAAAAATATGAGTGTGAATTGTTGAATGATTTGCTATAATTTATTCACCAACTATTTCTTATGTGATACCTCGAATTTCGTTGAATTTTGAACTTAATCAATTGTTGCAAATAACCCTTCAGATTTTTTAAGAAGAAGAAGAGTACAAAACTTAAAAAAAATTGTAGCTTTAAAATGAGAGGAAACTCCTCTATTTATAGCTAACAAATAGTAGTATGAATAGGTTTTAATTGTGCCTTATCAGAAAAGTTACAACCTTTCGAAAAAGTCATTGCTCATCGGAAAAGTCACAACCCTTTGAAAAAGTCACAACTCATTGAAAAAGTCACAATCCTTTGGAAAAGTCACAACCCTTTGGAAAAATCACAGCCCTTCGAAAAGTCGCGACTCATCGAAAATGTCACAACCCATCTAAAAAGTGGCAACCTTTTGAAAAAGGCACAACTCTTTGAAAAAATCACAACTCTTTAATGTGAAAAGGTATTTATTTTTAATATATAACAAATAATTAAATTAATGAATAAAATAAATTGAGTACTTTTAATTGAGGGTATTATAGTAATTCAACATTCAAGTTTGGGAGTTCATGCTTTTAAGGAAATATAGAAGATAGATGTCTAGTTATGATTTGTTTGTCCTAGTTCATATAGGAATAGATTTTCTAGTCTTAGTTTAGAAATAAATATCGTATATACAAGTAAAATGATATACGAAGTAATTAAATAAACACTATTGACACAAGAACTTGTTGTAGTCTTGTAGTTTTAAACCTTTTTAATGGGTTTCAAACACCTTGAATGAGTTAGTAGTCGTGTGTTCAAATCTCTTAGCAATAATTTTTTTCTCTTTTTAAAAAGACCTTTTGTTGTGCGATTTCTGGACACTCTTTGTGAAAATCCTGACTCTGCCACTGGGTGAAAAAGTGACAAGTAAAATGAAATTCTATTTTAGAAATAAATGACAAGTAAAAATGAACGAAGTGTGCGATTTCTAGACACGTTTCGTGAAATTCTTGACTCCGCCACTGAATGAAAAAATGACAAGTAAAATAAAGACTATTTTAAATATAAATGACAAGTAAACATGGATGAAAAACGCTAAAAAGTGTTTTCTTTCGGTGCCCCAAAATGAAATAAAGAATGGATTAGACGGTCCGCATCTAGTGTCTTAATTAATTTTACCTTTCAACTCTTGAAAATTTCACCACGTGTTCAAGAAAACGGCTAAATTAAAATTAATTTTAGTTTTCATGTGAAAAAAATAATTTTTTTTATAGAGGCCTATTCAAAATTATAAATATATGCTGTCAACATCTAATTTATCGGATCGTGTGGACACTTATCAGATTCTGATTTGATAGGCGAACTCACATCACCCATTTACCTATAGAATTTTTTTCAAGAAAAAATACATTTGAGATAAGCAAGGTAAATCGAAACATAAAGGAAAACTCCATCTTATTTGCAAAAGTCTTTAACACTTTTCAAGGACCTAGTCTAGATATGTACAAGAGCTTCTCAAGACCGTCTTAATCCGTAGGCCATTAAAGTCATCGTTTGGGACCTCATATTTTTAGGAGGCCAGTTTTTAGAAAAAAATTACTTATAAATGTTATTTTTAAAAAAAATTATATGTACTATGAGTGTTACGACTTCTACTAAGGAAATTGTATCTGAGATAAATATAGAACTTGAATTTCGTAAGAAACAATCTGAAGAAAATATTGATAACAAAATCACAAAGTCCCTTGTAATTATAATTGAAGCAATATAATCTATTGAAAGTACTCAATCAAATAAAAAGAATTGATTCTTTTCCAAATACACATATTACTTATAGAATAATGTTAACAATTCCCGTAATTGTTGCCTTAGATGAAAGAAGTTTTTTTGAAATTAAAGTTGATTAAATCTTAAGATCAACAATGTCTCAAGAGAGACTGAATGAATTAGCTACATTATCAATTGCAAATGAATTATTAAAACAAATTGATGATAAAACAGTAACTAATGATGTCACATCTAAAAAGTTACAAAAGTAGATTTTAAATAAAAGTATATATGATGAAAAAACATATATTAGGCCATCACTCTCTTAAGTTTCGATTTAGGCTCCCAATCTTGTTGAATCGGACATGAAGCCTCTATACAGAATATGAATAGAAAATAAAAGACACAATTTTCACTCGAGGAAAGAGTAGGTAAATTAAAAAAACTAATAATGAGTATCCACCTTCCTCGCGCTTCAAACAACTTAAAAACATATATAACAAGAATAGTATCAGTATACTAAATATACTAATAGACATTATAAACCGACTTAAATTAAATTCATGCAACTCATCATAAAATCAACAAAATCAACAAATATCAATATATCACACCTTAAATTCTCCCACTGACACAGTACTCCTTGGACTAGCACTACTTAGAAAATTAGGATTCACTATCCCACATGTAGCTTAAACCCTAGCCATGTCATTAGAATTATTCTCACATGTACATTATAACTACTAAATGAAAATAAGTACGTTTATTATAGACAAATAACATTATTAATTCACATCATTCATTTCTAAATGTATAAGTAGTTTAATTATCAGGAGCATCATGATCATTACCCTTATTACTTGTTACTAAAACATCCCGCACAAAAAGAGGAAACATACACATACTCAAATCAAATAAACATTGTCAATCACACAGAGTTGGTATTCCAACATGCCAGTAGTGAAAATTCATAGATAATTAACCTCATTTCTAACATATTGATATCTCACAATAACTATACCTAAGAATCACCAAACACATATATACCTAGAACATATATTATAATAACAGTAGCCAACTCTAAATAATCAAGTACTCACACTATCATGAAATTTATCCCCATTGCATTGTACATTCTCTACAACACATCAATATCATATGTACTTCACTCGATCGTTTATCTATACATATATGTTAAAGGATCTTTCATTTTGTTCATATAGTCATGACCTGCAAGGGATCTTAGGTGTCGATGCACCATACCAACATGGTACGCGATTCACACAAATAATCGCTCACCCATAAGCATACATCAAATGTGAGCCACTCATTATCAAATCAACAAATGTATTCTCACCCTATCAACATATCTTAGTATGCAGATTTGCTTCAGTTATTTACAATGAGCACAAAATGACCACAAGCGCACATTATAAACAAGGCCATCTTAATAAAATTGGGGTCTAAAGCCAAACTTCATCAAGAGACCCTAATTATATTCTAAACTTCATCAAGAGACCCTAATTATATTCTAAACTTCATCAAGAGACCCTAATTATATTCTAAACTTCATCAAGAGACCCTAATTATATTCTAAACTTCATCAAGAGACCGTAATTATATTCTTTCTCTGTAGGTGACATATAAATGAATGACAATAACAATAACAACATACTGTATATAATCCTACAAGTGAGATCTGATAATGCTCAAATCACCCTCCAAAACCAATTAAAAGAGTGGGTTATCGTTGTCAGTAAAACATCCAACGAAGAGTCGGGGTCGAATCCCACAGGAAATGGTGTATCGTAGAGGATTCCTTATCAAGAAATATGAATTTTAAATTAGCTCATTTGTAATAGTAAAAACAATTGGGTGGATAGAACCACCAATTTAACAGAAAGCTTTGGTTATCAATTATCGAAATTCAGCTAGAAATTAAATGAAATCAAGAAGTTATAAGCAATCTAGGGGTATTGGAAGTCAGTCTCACATACGGGTAATTGTGCTGCTCTATAGTGATGAACATTCATGAATAGGCTAAGTCATCTTCATTGGCGCTAATCATCTTTCGATCTCAAACCATCTATGCATAAAATAGATCTCATTTTGGTCTCATCTGTATGCCAATCCAAAACAATCCAATACCTTACTCTATCTTCTCTTTTAAGAATAGGATGAATAGATCTGACCCCCTCTCTTTCAAGCAAGTCATAGACATCAAACCTAAATTTCTAGTATTGAAGTAATTAAACACTCCAATTAATCTCTTTCGAGCATCAACCAGAGATCGAAAGTAGGAATTTAGTTTGCAACCTTAACCCATTAGTGAACCCCATGGTAATTAGACCAAATTCATGTATGAACAAGACAAAAATAGAGCATAGCACTATACCACTACATTGAATCAACACCCAACCCCATTAGAACACTCTTAGATCTTGCAGTTTTAGCTAACCATCACAAAAGGTAAATAAATTATACCTTTCATCAAATAAGCCATGGATAACATGAAGTCCCATTCGAGGATGAATATTTTCAAGGGGGAGATATTGTAATATCTCAAAAAGTGAAAAGTCAAAAGAAAAGGGGAAATTATGATCTTTTTGGCACTTAAGCAGGTTCTACGAGTCCTTTTTACGAACCATAGGAAGAGATCCATAGACTTGGAGATGATTTTTTTGAATTTTTCTAGTTTTTAAAGTTTGACCTACGAGTAGCCAGGTTGAGCCGTAGAAACTTTGACGGGCCGTAGGATGGTTCTGTAGAAATGATCCAGAATTAGTAGAATTTTGGACTAAAAGATGAGAAATACAGAAAGGGTCTATAGACCGTAGAAAATTTGTTGACCCATAGAAAGGACTTGTGGAAAATGATTGAATTTTTGGGTTTCTGAAGTTGGGTTTATGGTTGACCACTATGTACTGTAGGTCCAAATGTAGAACCAATCTATTAGTTTTAATTAACGGTGTTTTGATTCTTTTCCTACCTACCCAACCCCTAAACTACGTTATTTTGACCCTATAACTACCCTTATAACTTATTTAACCTTTAAAGCCCCTTTTATTCTCAATCACTTGATCAGATCCCCAAATCTCCTCCAAGATTTTCTTCTAAAGTTGTCTCTTAAGGTAGAGGAAGAAGAAGTTAGAGTTTCCAAATCAAGCCTCATTTCCCCCCATTGCTTTTGAGTTTTGAATGACAAGGTAGTATGGTTTCATCAATGACTACATTCAACCATTGAACCCCAAGATTTCTCAATTCTCCAAGTTGAATTTCATCAATTTGATTATGTATTCATTCAATTCTTCATCATTTCTAATTGTGTTGATTAAATTGTCTGATTTTGATGTTATTATGATTGTTTTGACTCAATTATATGTTTTCCAATTGATTACATATGAATCCATGCATTGATCATAATTTTTTACTATGAACTCTTATAGACACGATTGATGAAGAAACTATGAATCTATAAATGATGTTTTCATGAAGGTTATTCATGATTTATGAAAATAATATTTTATGATCTAGGTTTCTTTCAGATAAGAAATCACTAAAATTGTGAAAGGTTTTCTCAGCAATCCTGATTGGTGAAAGGTTTTATCACACATGGTTTATGGAGATACTCTATGATATTTCAAGCTTGGATTAGTATCTAAATTGTTCTTTTCCAAGTATGATGTTATGTTTATGAAAATGACTATTCCATTGGGATTTAACTTAGGACTGGGAGAACTTGAGGTGGAGGCTCAAATAGGGTAGTCTCTAGTAGCAACCTCTAGTTTCAAACTATGTGCCCTCATTGGATTTTATTAAATGACCTGCCTGGTGGATCCAACACTATAATATGATATGATACAGAGTTCTACCTTGGCAAGTAGGCTCTTCTGTCTCGATGTGGGAGTTACATTAGATTCCATCTTATAGGTCACATAGTTTATTGTTGGTTAACACTAATATCCCATGAACTAAGGAACTTTCAAAGGTTTTATGAAGATTTAATTATGATTAGATGCATTGACCATATTCATATTTACGAATCTTTTCAAATTATTTTACCATGTATAGCTTGGTCATGCCTATGATATTTTCAATTATGTCCTCTTATGATCATATTTTATGTTTTTATGCATATCCTTTATACTTACACTATCCATGTACTAATGCATATTTGTGCATGCATTGTTTAACTAATGTAGGGTGTGTTAGTCTTCCTCCTCCCGCTCGTGGCTAACTGATTGCTTAGTAGATTGGAGAGTTAATGGCATGACCCAAACCGTCATGATTGGAACCCACACTAACCCTCCGGTGGGAGAACCACTACTACAACCCAAACCAATCAACTAAACCAACAACTAAATAATTTAAGATACAGAAACAAGTTAAATACTAAGGAAAGAATTAGGGAGTTCCCATAAACTCCAAAAAAAAGTCTAACAACTAAAACAAATGCGGAAGTAACACCTAGAACTTGAAAGTCAACATACAAAAACTCTAACAAGATCCATAATTCTAAACAAGAAGGGTTACAACCCCAAATTAACGAACTAACAACTAACTAGAAAAGTCTAAGTCTGAAATGTGGACTTAGACGGAAAGAGAACTCATGGCAGCCTAGAAGAAATGGATCACCCTTGAATTCGAACAACGATCACTGATCTTTTAAGCGAGGTCTGTCAATAGCCTCCTGAAGATGCCTTGTACTCAACAAAGAAAGAGAAAGTATAGTATCAGTACATAACCACAATGTACTAGTAGGATCACGCGACTATCCCACTAAGTCCAACATACATAAGTCAATACATCATAGAACATATACAATATCATCATTTACGTACAAGGTAGAGTTTCACATTTCTCAAGATACATAGTTACAACAAGTCATTGGGCCTCTCATGGAACACAAACCCAAACAGTTAGCATACTGAAACGTGGTACCCGATCCAATATTTATGCTAGAAATTGGCAACCGATCCCATATTTATGTTGGAACGTGGCAACCGATCCAAGTTAGTGTGTCGGAACACAACACGTGATCCATTCAACAAGCCACAATCACAACTACAAAATACATTCTCACAATCATACAATCAAGTCATGATTCATGGCATTCATCAGTCATCTATCCTCATTTACAATTAATGTGATCAATAATGCAACATTTGCATACATAAATGTATCATAATGAAGCAATAACAAACATACATCACACTATCACATAATCACAACCATCACATATCTCGAAACAAACTTGAAATCCTAAGAAACTTGATTCTTCCCTTTCCGGAGTCGTTCCGCTTGTTCTTGGTCTACAAATAATCAATATAACACGGGAATCAATAAACAATCACTAATTACCTAAATTACTAACAATTCTACCAACCCTAGATCATACGCATGATACCACTATCCAAATTAGGGTTTTTCCCACCATAAATTCCGAATCAAAACCTTCCCCCATCGATAATTACCTATTAAATTAGGTTCTACGGATCAAAAAATAGATTCGGGGAGTTAAAATCTTACCTTTAGCCTTATGAATGGTGGAAAACTGTCAAGAATCGCCTGTGGTTCGTCTCCTTACTCTAAAAATAAAAAATGCAGAATAAAGATGTTTTGGGGTTTATTTTCGACTTAAGTCGTGTCGGACTCGCCACAACGGTCCTCACCCCGCTACAGCTGCCCCGCCCTGGAGGCAGAAATCCCACCCCAGCGGTTTGCACGAAACTAGTGAGTTGATTTAAGAAGTATAAACTCCCATTTCACAACACACCTTCACACAACGACACTCAGAAATTACCCGTTCACGCTAAAATTAATTCTGGGATTTCTACTTGCTCGAATTCAATTCTTTATAGTCGTACAGATTCCTTAACGACTTATCTATCTACTCATGTGATCAAATTCATAATTAGATCACCCAATTACTACCAGATTTCTCTAGACCTTACAGACTCCAATTTCGTCCAAATCTAAACTAGGTTGGAAAAATCCAAATACCATGAAAAAGTTTTCCAGCCCAAATTTTTTCCCCGTTGTCTTTTCTCTAACGACGGGAATAGGTCATTACAATAGATACCAATTTACCCATCAGTCATCCCCAAGTGACAAAACTTAGGAAGAAATAGGTTAGAGAAGGAATGAAGTAGTACCTGAATCGACGAACAATTAGGTATACTTGTCTCGCATGTCCCTCAACTGGATGATGCTTCCATTGAACCTTCACGGACTTAATATCTTTGGTCCTCAACTTACGCACATCACGATCAAGATTTGCAGCCGGTTCCTCCTCATATTGGAGGTCCTTGTGTAACACAATTGAATCCCACTTTATGATATAATCCCCGTCACTATGATATCTCTTCAACATGGACACATGAAATATCGGGTGGATTCCCGATAGGTAAGGAGGTAAAGCCAATCTATACGCTACCAGTCCTATATAGTCAAGAATTTCAAATGGACCAATGTATCTAGGACTATGCTTGCCCTTATTACAAAATCTCATCACCCCTTTCATGGGTGATACCTTGAGAAGAACATTCTCACCAGTTTGAAATGTCATGTCTCTTACCTTATGATCTGCATACTTCTTCACGTCTACTCTCGGCTACTAAAAGTTTAGCTTGAATACTCATCACCTTATATTGAGAATCCTTCACTAAATCAACCCCCAAAGGTTTCACATCTCCAGCCTCGAACCATCCTATGGGTGATATACATCCCCTCCCATATACTGCCTCAAACGGTTCCACATCAATGCTGGAGTGATAACTATTATTTTAAGAGAATTCACACAAAGGTAAGAACTTATCCCAATGCCCTCCAAAATCAATCACACATGCCCTCAACATGTCTTCATACACTTGAATAGTCCTTTCTGACTGTTCGTCCGTCTGTGGATGGAAGGATGTACTAAAAGTGAGTTGCATGCCCAATTCGTCATGCAATTTCCTCCAAAACTTGGATGTCAATTGGGTACCACGACCTGAGATGATAGAGAGTGGCACCCCATACAACCTCACTATCTCTTTCATATAAACTTTAGCCAATTGTTCAGCATTATAATCTATTCTTACCAGATTAAAATGGGCTGACTTAGTCAATCTATCAACCACTACCCAAATAGAATCAAACTTCCCCAAAGTCTCGGGAAGACCAACCAGAAAATCCATGGCGATCCTCTCCCACTTCCATTACAGAATTGACATTCTTTGAAGCAAACCTGCAGTTCATACTTCACTTGTTGACAATTTTGACACTTAGCCACAAACTCCGCTATATCCTTCTGTATGCCCGGCCACCAATAAATTCGCTTCAAATATCGATACATCTTGGTCACACCCGAATGAATTGAATATCGAGAACCATGAGATTTTGTCAACAATTTCTAATCAAATCATTAACTCGAGGAACACAAATCCTTCCTTTAAAACTGAGCACACCTTTCTCATCAAGAGTGGTCTCTTGTGCCTTACCAATCGCAGTCTTCTTCTTAAGTTCATTCAAATTTTCATCCTCGAATTGCTTTGCCTTGATCTCTTTCATGCATTTGGCCCTTACTTCAATACTAGCTAACACCCGACCTCTTTCTGAGATCCCAAACTGCATGAACTTAAACTCTAAGGTCTGAATTTCCTTAGCCAAAGGTCATTTGGTTACACTTAAGCAAGCTAAACTACCCATACTCACCTCTTTTCGACTCAAAGCGTCTACCACTACATTAGCCTTACCCGGATGGTATTGAATGGTGACATCATAATCTTTAATTAACTCCATCCACCTTTGTTGTCTCAAATTTATATCCTTTTGAGTGAACGCATACTGCAAACTACGATGATTAGTAAGCACTTCACACGTGACACCATAGAGATAATGTTGCCAGATCTTAAGAGCAAACACTAACTCTGCCAACTCTAAATCATGTGTTGGATAATTCCTCTTATGCACCTTCAATTTACGCGAGGCATAAGCTATAACATTTTTATCCTGCATCAACACAACACCCAAACCAAAATATGAAGCATCACAATAAATAATAACATCCTTACCCTCTACCAGTAATGATATAATAGACGTTGTAGTCAAGAGTGTCTTTAGCTTTTGAAAGCTCTCATCACACTTTTCAGTCCATTCAAAAGGTACCGCCTTTTTGAATAAAATTTGTCATGTGAGTGGCAATGGATGAAAAATTCTTAACAAATCGATGATAGTAGCTAGTGAGCCCCACAAAACTCCTAACTTCCGTAACAGAGCTAGGCCGATCCCAATTCTTAACCGCTTCAATCTTTTGGGGATCTACCATTACCTCTTCTTTTGAAACTACATGCCCCAAAAATGCAACCGAATTTAACCAAAATTCACAAGAAAATTTAGCATACAACCTTTGTTTCCCAAGAACACCCAGAACAATACGAAGATGGTCGACATGCTTTTCTTCACTTTTTGAATAGACCAAAATATCATCAATAAAAACTATAACAAATAAATCAAGGAATGGTTTGACCACCCGATTCATCAAACTCATGAAAGCTGCAGGCGCATTGGTCAAGCCATACCTTAGATCAATCTTAGAGAAAATTGATGGACCTTGCAATTGGTCAAAAAGATCATTTATTCAAGGCAAAGAGTACTTGTTTTGAATAGTGACCCTATTTAATTGTTGGTAATCTATACACATTCTCATACTACCATTATTTTTCTTAACAAACAAAATTGGAGCACCCCATGGGGAAGCACTAGGACGAATAAATCCCTTATCAAGAAGCTCATGGATTTGAGCCTTAAGCTCTCTTAATTCTGCTGGAGCCATGCAATATGGAAGGATGAAAATGGGACGAGGACTAGGTTCTAAATTAATGCAAAAATCTATATCCCTATCCGGAGGTATACCAGACAAGTCATTAGGAAAAACTTCGCTAAATTCTTACACCACAGGAATAGACTCAATAGATGGAGACTCAACCTTAACATCTCGAATATGAGCCAAATAAGCCAAACAACCCTGCCTTACCAGTTTCCTAGTTCGAATGGAGGATATAATCTTAGCGTGCTTAGGCTTGTACACCCCTTCCCACTCTAATTTTTCCCTTCCTGGAATTTCTAGAGTCACAGACTTAGTATTACAATTAAGCATAACATAATAGGGGGACAACCAAGTCATGCCTAAGATTATGTCTAAGTCAGTCATATCCAAAATCACCAAATCAGCCCAAGTCTGATAACCCATAAACAAAATAGAGCAAACACGATAGACATGGGTAACTATGATAGACTCTCCAACTGGGGTAGAAACATGGATGGGGGCATCAAGTATATCACAATTCATATCAAATTCTGAGGCAAATCTCACATATACATAACAATAAGTAGAACCTGGATCAAACAACACATTAGCCATCCGATCACAGACGAGAATAGGACCCGTGATCACTGCGTTAGACACCTCTGCCTAATTCTTGCCAAAAAGGCATAACATTGAGCCCTATCATCTTGACGAGCTACTTCCCTACCTGGCTGCACTGCACCTCTACCTGCGTTACCATTTCCTCTACCCTCACGACCTCCTTGATTACCTCCTCGCCTACCTTGTGGACGCCCTCGACCATTATTACCATTTCCCATAGGCTCTACTGCTCTAGTCTGCTGTTGTGCGGTTTCCAATACATGTGGGTGGGGATAATCTCTCCTCATATGCCCATGTTTCTCCACAATTATAGCAAGTATGATCAAAAGATGGTATGCTGCCCGTCGAAGGCGCGACTCCCTGGCTATCCTGAATCAAATTATGAGATGGAGTTCCTGAGTCATTACCTATAGAGACAGGCATGGCAGACTGAATTGGCCTGGCTACAAGTGTTGGCCTCCTTGATCCTCTGGAGTAAGAACCTTGAAAGTTACCTGAGTTCTTGACCCTTCCGGCCAATGCCTTAGCCTGACCGTCTCCCCTCACCCCCTTCACTTTCTTAACAAAGTTTCACTTCATTAAAGCTTCTCCCTACAAAAGTCATATGAACAGACAATACCTATAAATCTGAATTTAGCCCTTTAACAAATAAGTGGATCCTCTCTTCCTCAGTAGTCATCAACTGTGTAGCATATCTAGAAAAAGCATGGAACTTTGCCTCATAAGCAGCCACAGACATACCACCTTTCTCCAAAGCCATAAACTCATCCTTCTTGCTATCTCTCAAAGTCCTAGGCACATACTTCTCTAAAAACAAGGCATGAAACTGAGTCCAAGTAAGTGGAGGTAAAACTGAATATCTACATTCCATATAAGCTCTCCAACACTGCTTAGCCTCACCTTGAAGTTGAAAAGTCACGAACTCAACCACATGCTGATGAAGCCTCTCATAGCAATCTAGGATGAACTCATATGCATCCTCACTCTTAGAACCAAGGAACACATGCGGTTTTAACTTCAAGAACTTTGTCAACATCTCATGCTTATTACAAGTCATAACAAAATCCAACAAAGGACTGAAGAAAGCATCAGTACCTACGTTCTACCCACCTTGGGAGTAGTGATAGCAATAGGGCGATTGGCGGGATCTTGAGTTGCTAGACCAGATGGTAGCACTCCAGGACCAGCAAATCCTTTCAAAAATGACATGATATGTTGAGCTAACACTGGGTCTATGGGACGAATCCCTTTGGTCTCAGCCCGCACCTCTTCCTCTCGTTCAATATCCACAACATTTTCAACCTTGATATTTTCTTCTATCTCTTCCTGAGGCATGGGAGAATCCTCATTCCTGGGAGCATTTTCAATTGGTGCTCCATCCCTAGTAGGCGTTACCCTTCGTCGGCCTATACCCCTAGCTATTCTTCTACCCCTACCTCGACCGTGACCTCTCGCAGTAGATTCCTAAATTGGAGCTTTGATGGGAGCTACAGGCCTGACGCCATTGAATCTAGTGTTAACCATCTACGAACAGAAGAGTGAAGGAGGTTAGATACTCATTTGAATTGCCAGATACTAATGGGAATCAAGTTATAGCATGAAAGGAGACAAGAGAAAACAAAGAGATTTCCTAAAGTCCTATAGCCTCTTGAAGAAAAGTACACACATCTCCGTACCCTTCCATAAGGCTCTACTAGACTCGTTTTGGTACATCGATATCAACGAACCTAGGCTCTGATACCAACTTTATCATGACCCATACCGTCGTGATTGACACCCACACTAACCCTCCGGTGGGAGAATCACTACTACAACCCAAACCAAGCAACTAAACCAACAACTAAAGCATTTATGTTAGGAAAGCAAGTTAAATACTAAGGAAAGAATTAGGGAGTTCCCATAAACTCCAAACAAAATTCTAACAACTAAACCAAATGCGGAACTAACACCTAGAACCTGAAAGTCAACGTACCAAAACACTAAAAAGATCCATAATTCTAAACAAGAAGGGTTACAACCCCAACTAACGAACTAAAAACTAACTAGAAAAGTGTAAGTCCGAAATGTAGACATAGACGGAAATAGAACTCATGCCAGCTCGGAATAACTGGCTCACCCTTAAATTCGAACGACGATCACTGATCTTCTAAACGAGGCCTGTCAATACCCACCTAAAGATGCCCTGTACTCAACAAAGAAAGAGCAAGTGCAGTATTAGTACACAACCACAATATACTGGTAGGATCACGCGGCTATCCCACTAAGTCCAACATACATAAGTCAATACATCATATAATAACATCCATACACCAAAAATATACAATATCATCATTTACGAACAAGGTAGAGTTTCACATTTCTCAAGATACACAATTACAACAAGTCATTGGTGCTCTCATGGAACCCAAATCTAAATAAGTAGCATACCAGAATGTGGTACCCGGTCTAATTTTTATGCCAGAACGTGGAAACCGATCCCATATTTATGTCGGAATGCATAACCCAATCCATTCAACAAGTCACAATAACAATCACAAAGTACATTCTCATAATCATACAATAAAGTCATGATTTATGGCATTCATCATTCATCTATCCTCATTTACAATTAATGTGATCAATAATGAAACATTGGCATACATACATGTATCATAGTGAAGCAAGAACAAACATAAATCACACCATCATCGAATCATAACCATCACCTACCTTGAAACAAGCTTGAAACCCTAAGAAACTTGATTCTTCCCTTTCCGGATTCGTTCCGCTTGTTCTTGGTCTACAAACAATCAATATAACACGGGAATCAATAAACAATCACTAATTATGAGAATTACTAACAATTCTATCAACCCTAGATCATACCCATGATCCCACTATCCAAATTAGTGCTTTTTCCACCATAAATTCTAGATCAAAACCTTCCCCCCTCGATAATTACTCATTAGATCATGTTTTACGGATCGAAAAATGGATTTGGGGAGTTAAAATCTTACCTTTAGCCTTATGAATGGTGGAAAACTGTCAAGAATCGCCTGAGGTTCATCTCATTACTATAAAAATCAAAAAGTGCAGAATAAAGATATGTTGGGGTTTATTTCCGACTTAAGTCGCATCGAACTCGCCACAACGGTCCTTACTCCGCTACAACGGCCATGCCTTGGCGGTAGAAATCCCTCCCCAACAGCTTGCACAGAACCAATAAGTCAATTTAAGAATTCCAAACTCCCATTTCACAACACACAAAAACTACCCGTTCACGCTAAGCTTAATTACAGGAGTTCTACTTGCCTGAATTCAATTCCATAAAGTCATGCTGGTTCCTTAACGACTTATCTATCTACTCATATGATAAAATTCATAATTAAACCATGCAATTGCTACTAGATTTCTCTAAATCTCACAGACTCCAATTTTTTCCAAATCTGGACTAGGTTGGAAAAATCTAAATACCACAAAAAACGTTTTCCAGCCCAAATTTTTCCCCATTGGCTTTTCTCTAATGACGGGAACCTGTTGTTACAGTTAATGGGTCTTCATGATCCAAGAACCATGTCACCTTTACTATATTTTTCTTATGTCATTAGTTTTTGGATGTTGTACGTGGTGTACAGTTTATGTCCCGATCACTTCTTCATGTATTAGAATGGTTTGTCAAGACTATGTTAGATATCCATTTTTTTCTCAAACTTCCATATTCATATGAGATTATCTACTTTTTTTCTATCATATTGTGTATATGTATATGAAGTAGCTTGTGTAGGGCCTCTCAAGATCTTATACACTATGTCACGCCTAGGGTGTACTCTAGGTCATGACATACACTTTTTGTGCATCGTTTAGAGCATTTCTATAGAGACCCCAACTCATTTAGAACTTTCTTGGACTAACAATTCAGTCACATGGTGGTTCATTTGGTTTTAATGTGAGTTTCTACGTTTTGGACCTTTTGGACCTTGAATGGTCATTTTTATCAAAAGTTCAGGAGGATGAGCTTATAATCAAATTTTAACAATTCCATCAGCTCCATAAGGGTAATTTTAGGCTATAAGCATGGTGAGCATTACTCTCAAAGTGTTGAGTGTGAGTCTATGCAATTACGCAGTTTAACTTTGAAGTTAAGACCTAAGCTTGACTTTACTCAACATCATGGGTAAAAGTGCTCGGATAAGAATTCTATCAATGTGGTTAGTACCACAATGTTGAGTTTGGTCTAGAACAACCTTCGTGTGCATAACGAGGCTTCTGGATAATTTTAAGCCCTCTTGTGAATTTTGGCTTAAAATAAAGTTTAGGGAGGATCCACTTTTTGCCAAGATAACCTCGTACAAAATTTTTGAATTCTTCGTTTTAGTTTGGAATATCAAATTTGGTAGGGTTTCATATCTTGTTTGTGTATGGGGGGTTCCAAACGAATTTGGAATGCTCCATAGAGAATTGGAAACTTTTCAAACTAGCTGATATGCATTAACTGGTGTAGACCAAAATTGGTCTTCGAGTTCTTGCACCTTGGGTCGCATTAATGAAGACAAGGGAAGTTGTTCACACAGTTTGCGAGGTCCAGGTAGCAGTAATGAAGGGTTAGGCACCTGACCTTCGCATTCCCAGGGACCCGATTATGATCATGGACTTCTGGTTTCTTTGGCCTTCCTATTTGTTGCCAACATGCCAAATTCACGAAGGCAATTTTCTTATGCACCACGATCGCGAGCCCTCTAGGCTGGGTTCTTAAGGAGAATTTTTGTCTATCCTTTTATTTAAAATAAGATGTGATGGTAGCTTCCATGTTAACTTGGAAAGGTTATAACTCTTTAAATTGAAGTCAACTTTGGGTGAATCGAAGTCATGTGCATCTGTGAAGGTTGTGGATAAATTCTAGAGTGATTGCAAGTTGTTAGTGAACCTTTGTTTAAGGTAAAATTATGTGATATCTGGGGTGCCTAGTTCCTTTTTTGAGCTTAATTGGGAAATTATTACATGAGTTGATTGCTTGCTCTTCCGAACCCCGAATTGTGTTCCATTTTAGGAAAGAAGCTCGAGGTATTGCTTAGGACATTTTGATGGATTAAATTCTTGAAATTCTGGCATGGGTTCCATAATTTCCATTTGACTTCAAAATTAGTTTGTTTCTGTTTGATGTGTTTTCATTGTCTAAACGACCGTATGAACGTTGTGATCCTATTTTTGATAGTATGACAACATAATAAGGCCATTTCAAAATTTTGATTTGGACTACGCAAGGTCGGCCTAAAGGTAGGCTACAACTTCCTTTTTCTTGTTAGATTGAGCTTGAATTATTTAAAGTATGTTGATTAGAATGAATTAAGGGCGAGTACCTAGTAACTGTTATTTCTTTTCCTAGATATCATGATTTAGGGATGATAAACCTTATTCTTAGGTGTAGTACCCTTAGAATGGGGTTAATGTGTGTTATTCCATATTTTTGTGAATTGGTTATGTTGTTTTATTGGTTATGTTGTTTTATTGGTTTTGAGCATATTCGAACTTGATCTAGGATTAGGCTAGTATTTCCCTAGCCTTGCTCATTCTCCCACATTAGTTCAAATGGAGTAGATCCCCGTAGACTAGAGTATCAAACTTGAGTGTGACAGTATCAGCCTTAGTTTAGGTGTTTTCACTGCTTTACTGATCTTCTATCTTTTCTCCCTATTTATGTGCCTTCAATGTGTTACAATAGGTTTTGTTATTTCTCGAGCAATTTGGGATTAGGGTTATTCAGGCTGGATAATTCTTGTCATTCCTTGTGAGGTGACATTGATCCACGGTGGCTTAGTATTTATTGCTCTCATATTCTACATCTTTTTAGGAGTCAAAATCCCTCGGGCCACTTTTTTTAGCTGGGTGCCTTTGAAATGTTCTGTTTGGATGGGCGGCTTTGATACTTTGAGACCCTTTTTGGAGTCGACACGCCTCATTGGTAGTGGACTAGATGGATGGGTGGCCTAGACTGATTATCACTCTTGCTAGCTGGGCTGGAAGTTGACTGGATTACTAGATATTGTGGTTACTTGGGTTGGGAGCCTGACTTTTGTTTCTTGGGTTTGGATTTGTGGTGCCTTTCTCTCTTGTAGACTTAGTTACTCTTTATATATGTCCGGCTTACGAGGGTCTGTTTGAGTTTAATTTTAACATGTGCATGAGTGTACATTCTAGGCTTATAATGGTCAGTTAGGTTTAGCCTAGATGTACTTAGATTTACTTTCAATATACTCGTATGCTTTCTTTCATATCTGTTTTGACCTCCGATGTGTTGCCATAGGTTATGTTCTTTATCGGGAGACTTGGGATTATGGTTATTCAGGCTGGATACTTCTTGTGATTCCTTGTGAGGGGACATTGATCCACGGTGGCTTAGTATTGATTGATCTCATATTCAACATCCTTTTGGGATTCAACACCACTCGGGACACTTTTTCCAGTTGGATGGCTTTTAAGTGGTCTATCTAGATGGGCGACTTTGATATTTTGAAACCCTTTTTGGAGGCGACACACTCCCATGTCAATCTTGCTAGTTCGGATGGAGTGGACTACCTGGCTGGGCGACCTAGATTGATTATCACTCTTGCTAGTTGGGTTGGAAGTTGTCTGGATTACTAGATACAGTGGTTACTTGGGTTGGGAGTTTGAGTTTTGTTTCTTCGATTTGGATTTGTGGTGCCTTTCTCTCTTGTAGACTTAGTAACTTTTTATACCTATCGGGCTTACAAGGTCTATTTGATTTTCATTTAAACATGTGCATGAGTGTATGTTCTAGGCTTATAAGGGTCAATTATGTGTAGCTTAGGTGCACTTAGATTTACTTTCAGTATGCTTGTATTCTTTCTTTCATATTCGCTTTGACCTCTTTCTGTATCTAGATTTTATCTTTTCATATTGTTTTTACCTTTGTTGCTCAGTCGACACGTGATGTTTACAAAGTACCCAATTTTTATACTCATGCTACTATCTTAATCTGTTTTGTCATGCAGATTCTAGTACCAGCTAGCAACGGTAATTGTTTGTGCAATTAGAAGAATTAGGGATTTGGAGATGAGTGTGAGCACTAGGAGTCTTGCATCAACTTATCTCATTCTGTACATATTTAGCTAGTCTTTTTGCTTTTAGAACAAGCTTTGTTTTTGCCCACTTTTGCCATTTTCTCTTATTTTTAGACAACTCTGTAATTCTAATTTCTAGGTTATGGGAGGGACCTTTTGTATATAATTTTTTGTTTGCTCCCGCTTATGTTTTGTTTAGTGGTTTAGTTTGATTTCTATTTAGTTGTACCCTTATACTTATTGCTTGCTATTCTAGGTTACACATTAGTTTCCCTACTTGAGGGCTATAGTATATACCCTCATGAATCGAGGAATCGGGTCATGAAAAGTTGGTATCAGAGACCTAGATTTGTATGGCTCACTTGTAGAGAGATAATACAAATTAGAGATTTTTGGATTGGTGTGGAGACATTTGTATCCTATCTTTAGGAGTCTATAGGTTGTCTTTAGGAATTTATGCTCTTCTGTATCGCTCTAATGCAACATGTGTGTAGTTAGTTTCTTGAAATCTCACTTGTTTCATCCTCTTCCGAGGATGGTTCATACACGCCATATGACAGCGAGAGGAAAGGGTTGACCTCTACTGCAGGCCGGGAGTGCAGCACTTGCCCTGAAGAGAGTGAGGTCTGGAGCCATAAGCTAGCCCACTAGTAGTTTAAGTTCCAGTTCAATCAGCGGGGTCGGGGCCATCTCAGCCGTCACCTAGACCCTCTATGGTTCCGTACCTTCAGGCAACGATTGTACAATTATTGATTGTGCTTGGGGCATGCATCAGGCTAGAGTTCCAGCTGCACTGGCACTACAGGATCAGCCTGCAATACAGGAACCTCAGGTCCAAGTACCACCTAGAGGTGCCCAACCCGTGAATATAGCCGAAGCCATACCTTTAAAGAAGAAGATTCTTGGAGTGTTTCTCATATTCTAACCTCTATGGTTTTTTGGGGATGTGGGTGGGGATACCCACGTGTTTCTTACAACTTGCCATTAGCAAAATCATATTCTAGGTCTAGTAGAGTCGAGAGGAGCCAAATTCACGGCGTATCTATTAGATGGGTTAGCTAGTAAGTCGTGGTGTACCTTCATTTCGACCAGTTCAGTTACGTCTCATGTTTTAAATTGGACCGACTTTTCTGAGGTTTTTTTTATCTTGGCTCATTCCTCGCAACTTCAATGATCGCCTCAAGATTAGTTCTACAGGTTAGAGCAGTTCTCTCATGAGTGTGTCAGAGTATGAGGCAAGGTTCCACAAGTTGTTCGGCCACACTACTATGATTCTACTTACTAACAGGAAAACAGTTTTGATGTTTTGTCTCTGGGTTATGGCTTTATCGGATGGAGACTTAGTCTATCGTTTCTATGGGTCATTTATTTCTCGATCTTGTTGATCATGACCACACTATTAAGTAGCTTACTCATGAGCCCCAAGGCGGCAATGAAAAAAGGTCTACAATGATGCCAAAATCATGAAGTTGTTGCTTCATTCAGAGATGTAAGGCATAACATGATGCAACAATAACGTATTCTGCTTCAGCCATAGACAAGGTGACTGAGTTATGTTTCCTAGTTGCTCATAATACTAAGCATGGCCCTAAGAAGTGAGCCATTTTAGATGTGATTTTCCTACCTACCAAGTAGACTACGTAGTCTGCAAATGCAAATCCGACCAGATCAAATGAATCATTTGTAGGATACCAGAGAACCAGGCTCAGCGTTCATTTGAGATATCACAAAATCCTTTTGATATCCTTCATATGGGATTTCTTTGGACATTATAGGAAGCATGGATAAAGTCCAACACTAATTACAATGTTAGGTCTGTTAGCCATTACGTACAATAGAGATCCGATCATTCCTATATACTTTGTGTCATGTAGTTCATCTTTATCAAGCTTCGTTGTTGTTGCAATTTGAGTTTTATTCGTCTTTGTTGTTGAACTTCTTTAGTAGCACCTTTATGTACTTCTACTGATGAGTTGAACTTATTTAGCCATTGCCTCTTGAATACCTGTGTGCAAGAAAGAAGCTTGATAGTTGATCGCACCATGCTATGGGGATTGTTTTAATCCATACAAGGCTTTTCCTATTTTTACACATAGTTAGGATGGTCAGAATTTTTAAATCCGGGGGGCTGTTTGAAAAATTAAAGAAACTTTGAGCACCTAAACAAGAACTGGGTTCTTGTTTAATTTTCCTAGACAAAAATGCAATACAATAAAATAGAGATTTTATTGTGGAAAACCTCCTTACTCAAGGGAAAAAAACAAGGATCTACCCTCGTAGCATTTTAAACCAAACATCCCTAACTTCAAAGAGTAACTTTAGATTACAACTCTATAATAAAAATGACTAACTCTAGTAAATCACCTAAATAGCTTACTCTATCTGTTCAACAATTAACTATAATCGTATACTTTACTCTCCAAGAAGCCAAACTCAATTTTTGTTACAAAACCTTACAAATTCTCTTTCACTCTTAGTACAATTATCTCTAAACAATAATTAACTAAGCCTATAGAAAGAAAAACCTAAATGTAATTCTTCTTTATTCTATCGTATACTCTTTAGTGTTGCACTGCTCTCGCCACTAAATTCTCTCAATTTATGAATTTCAGAAGCTGATTTTCTCTTTGTCAAATATCATTTTATAAGGGCGGATTAAACCCTAATTGAATCCTACAAGGAAAGTAGTTCTTTTCCTATTTTTTTCCCTTTTCATATAAGGAGTCTTCTTCACTATTTTGCCTTAATTAGGATTGTTTGTCTTCGACGTATTATTTCTTCTTTCCCTCTCTTTTATTTTAGTTTTGGTACAAGCTTGTGAACCTGGTTCACTTTGTAATTGTCAAAACATTACTCAGAATATTATCATGTCATCATTAATATTTTTCTCATCTGAGGACTTAATTTCTTGAGTATCTATCAACATATATAGAGATTAGTTAGAGAACTCAATATTTTGACCATGGTTCTTTTTCATGCAATATTGTAAAATATCAATTATATAGTCATTAAGTTAAATCAATAGAAATTATTTGCATAATGCAAATCAAGTGCTATTAATTGCTACTCCTATAAAATAAAAATGCAATGTGGAGACGTGAATAACATATCATTTAACATGAAGTTGTCGTCATGATGATGCATTTGAGTTTGTCATGTCTCTCCTTATCTTTTATGGTTTCAAATATAATTAAAAATTATAAAAAGGAAATAATAATTTTAAACAGATTAAAAGGGAAAATATGTGTGAAAAATTGAAACAAGGGACTATATCTTTTTCATATGTGTAAGTAGTAGGTTATTACGTCAATGATGATTTTAGCATGGCATTAGAAACCTATTTAGGATAAATAATCAACTAACAACCATTAATGACATAATTATCTTGAATGTCTAGATCTCATTAATTAATTAATTTATATATATTCTTTCTACGATCTGACAAAAAATAGAAAAAAATTAAAGGTCAACTCCATGGCCACTATATAAGTAGTATGACATTATCCCTTTCATGAAAATATACATACATTCAACAACATCAAAACAAAAAAATCAAGATTTTGAAAGGGAAACCAAAGTCTACATTGTGTATGTATCCTTTATCCTAATTCCATTTCTTAAGTTTTGTGTTTGAATTTTGATGAATAATTTTGTTTACTAAAATACAGGACATGTAAACTTTAAGTTTAAGTGTCTTATTGCTCTTTTTTATGGTTTAAAATAGCTGCAAATTGTAATTATATAATCTTAGTAGTATTGACTACTAAATATTCACTTTTTTTGGTGAGAGAGATCATTCAATTTCTCACCTTAATTGTAATCTCCTCCTTAATTTTTCCCTTTCCAGACCCCTAATTTTAAAAACAATAATATATTAATGAATAGCATATATTATCACATTAAAAAAGAGTGTCATGTGATATAACTTTGTTAGTTGGACATTAAAGAAAGAATAAACAAAAAAAAAAAAAAACACAAATTGTCTATATCAATTATAGTAACAAGTAAACTTATTCTCGGTATTGATGTATGATAATTTCCACCCCTTCCTAGTCCTGTGTTGTTTCACAACAAAAGAGAAGTAGCATGACTCTTTGGGTTTTAAAAGGTCTGAAAGGAAAATGAAGAGTTGTGACTTTTCCGAAAGATGGTGACTTTTGGGAAACGCTGTGATTATTCGGAAGGATTATGGATTTTCCAAGGGGTTGTGACTTTTTCAATAAAGAAAAATAAGCACGTGTTTACGCTATTGTTTGTTATTTATAAATATATGTGTTTTCTCTTATTTTTTAATAACGGAATTTTTGAAATTCTTCTTGTTCTTCACAAACAAATTCTAGTGTACTTTTTTACCGTTGAGTGGTTAGCTGACGTTGTGATTTCAGGTACCAATAGATTCCAATTTGAACAACATGAGCAACCAATACCAATTTTATGATACCTCTGAAAGTCTGCTTATTGAAAACTTACCTCAGAAAAAATTTGAAAATTGAGACAGAATGTGAAGAAATTGATAGGATTAGTAAGCTACCTTATGCTCTTATTGTCCAAATTCTTTCTTTATTGTCCATAATAGTCACGTTCAAAAAATATACTCTCTCTAAGGATTGGCAATACTTCTGAACTTCTATCAACAACGTTGTTTACGACACCAAGGAATATGGTGGTTTAGATAGCTCAGCAATGCACAAATTTATTTCCTTCACGGATAGTGTACTACCTCTCCTTAGCCATTAAAATGTTCAGTCTATACTTTGTGCTCAAATATGATGATGGTCTGTCATATTTTCCTGTAATTGATAGATGGCTTGATTTTTTTGTGAATATGAAAATGGAGGATTTACGCCCAAATATACGTTGTAGAATTGTTTATCCGACTGGGCATGACCAACCCTATAGCTTGCTAGAAGTTCTCTATAGTAGTTTATCGATTATAAAACTTAAGTGCTATAATTGCAGAATATGAAAAGATTGCATACTAAATTAAACATCTCTGAAGAGTTTAACGCTGAAAAGTTTATTTATCCGGGATGAACATATTAAACAAATATTGTCAGATTGTCCTCAATTAGAATTATTGAATCTATATGGATTTTTTGGTTTTAATCGTTTGCACAAAATCCATAGATTAAAACCACAAAATCCATATAGATTCAAAGATTCCAATTAAGGACAATTTGACATTATTTGTTTAATGTGTTCATCCCGGATTAACAAACTTTCCAGCGTTAAACTCTTCTGAGATATCCAATTTAGTACGCATTCTTCTAATGTTCTGCAATTATTGCAGTTGAGTTTTATAATTAATGAACTACTATAGAGAACTTCTGGCAAGCTATAGGGTTTGTCATGATGCCCAATCGGATAAGTAGTTCTATAACATATATTCGGGCGTAAATCCTCCACTTTCTTATTCACAATAAATTCAATCCACTTGTCAATTACGGGAAAATAAGAAACACCATAATCACATCTGAACATAAAGTTTAGACTATACTTTTTAATGGTAGAGCAACTAAGAACAAACAGTACATTATCCGTTAAGGAAATGAATTTGTGCATTGTCAAGATTAATAATGACTGCAATTGATCGATCACGATCATCCTGACGGGGACCAATATTCACTCGAAGGTGATACATGATGCTTTGAAATTGTTGCTCCATATGTTGAACATTTAACGATTTATGGGGTTTTAAACATATGAAAATTAAGCTTAGGGACTTGTCATCTTTGAACCACGAATATCTTGATCTCTACTGTGATGAATTAGATGAAATGAATGAAAACATAGAGAAAGATCTTTTGGCAAGCGTTCGTTGTGCTAATGATCTAATATTTTCATACTAGTTTACCAAGGTCAATTATCAGTCCCAAATGTCTTCAGTCTTTTTATGTTGATTGTGAATTGAGCTCATGTTTTCTACCTATCAACTTGATTGTACGATGGGGGTCATGATATTTTCAATTAACCAGATTAATTATCTATTGATTCACTTCCTTTTTAAATAACCCATATAGTTTTAATTTAGTACATGTGGTTAAATATTAGTTCCTTTTATTGGTCTAAGTTATAAGGTGTTACAAGAATGGGAAATCACTATTGGTTTAGTTTGTAAGCCCTGCAAATCAATGTACATACCTTTGTTTTACCTTATTCTTCTATTCAGGTGATTTCTAGTTTGATGTTGGAAGAGGAAGACATCTCCTTACTGTTGCTAGAATGTAGATGATTGACAATAAGTTCTTGTATTTCAAAACATTCCTCCCCCTAGACAACCTCTTAAGGTTGACTCGTAATTTGGAAAACCTAATGATATTTCCTGATATGCCCGTATGTTTTCAATTCACAATATCTTTATGTCAAATGTATATTGATCCCTTACAGCCTCACCGACTTCAATTTCAGTACTATAGTTGTTAACTTACCACCTAACATGATTTGCCCTTGTTTTGTATTTTTAGTACCATGTTTTTTTTAAGTGCGAAGACACTGATTTGCTGGAAGACAAGTACCTCTCATTTGAACAAAACATATTCAAAGTTTCCATATAGAATTTGAAGAATGTAAATGTTATGCCATTTTGTAAATGTACGCGTAGTATTGACACAATAAAGCTCCATCAATTCTTGAAGTTCTTACTTGAGCATGCAATAAATCCCGAGAAACTTGATATAGAACTAGAGCATAAAGAGTTATACTAATACCTCAAATCTAATGAAGCATTTGTTAGCTTTTCCAACAAGTGCAATTATTTCCTTCGAACCAATTAGTCATAATGTTTTCTATTCCTAGTTTGTTTCTCTTATTTTTGTTGACATTTTTTTTTGTTTTGATGAGTATAACTTGTTATGAAAATTAAATTATGTTCCAGCCAATAATTAGAACAAAAAATAGTTGATCGTCCCCTAACCTATGGTTTGTGCTCGTAAAAACGAGAGCTAGTTTGCATCTCTCTTTACAAGGATGGAATCAATCTTCTTGGGAGTGGACTAGATGGATGGGTGGCCTAGATTTATTATCAATCTTGCTAGCTAGGTTGGAAGTTGACTGGATTACTAGATATGGTGGTTACTTGGGTTGGGATCCTGACTTTTGTTTCTTAGGTTTGGATTTGTAGTGCCTTTCTCTCTTGTAGACTTAGTTACTCTTTATACCTGTCGGGCTTACATGGGTCTGTTCAAGTTTAATTTTAACATGTGCATGAGTGTTCATTCTAGGCTTTTAGGGGTCAAGTTTGGTTTAGCCTAGATGTACTTAGATTTACTTTCAATATGCTCGTATACTTTCTTTCATATCCGTTTTGACCTTCGATGTGTTACCATAGGTTTTGTTCTTTCTTGGGTGACTTGGGATTAGGGTTATTCAGACTGGATAATTCTTGTGATTCCTTGTGAGAGGATGTTGATCCACGGTGGCTTTATATTGATTGATCTCATATTCGATATCCTTTTGGGAGTCAACACCACTCCGGACACTCTTTCTAGTTGGATGGCTTTAAAGTGGTGTGTCTAGATGGGCGGCTTTGATATTTTCATACCCTTTTTGGAGTCGACACGCCCCCATTTCAGTCTTCCTACTTTGGCTGGGAGTGGACTAGCTGGTTGGGCGACCTAGATTGATTATCACTCTTGCTTGCTGGGTTGGAAGTTCACTGGATTACTAGATATTGTGGTTACTTGGGTTGGGAGCCAGAAATTTGTTTCTTGGGTTTGGATTTGTGGTTGCTTTCTCTCTTGATGACTTAGTTACTCTTTATAATTGCCTGGCTTATACTGTCTATTTGATTTTCATTTAAACATGTGCATGAGTGTATGTTCTAGGCTTATATGAGTCAGTTAGGTTTAGCTTATGTGTACTTATATTTACTTTCGGTATTCTCGTATGCTTTCTTTCATATCCGCTTTGACCTCTATCCATTTCTAGATAATATATTTTCATATTGTTTTTACCTTTGTTGCTCTGTCGACAGGTGATGTCTACAATCTTAATCTATTTCATCATGCAAGTGCGGTTATTGTTTGTGCAATTAGAAGAATTAGGGATTTGATGATGAGTGTGAGCAGTTGGAGTCTTGGATCAACTTATCTCATTTTGTACTTATTTTGCTAGTCTTTTTCCTTTTTGAACAAGCTTTGTTATTTTCCACTCTTGTGATCTTTACTCTTATTTTTAGACAACTCTGTACTTCTGCATTCTAGGTTATGGGAGGGACCTTTTGTATATAGTTTTTTGTTTGTTTCCGCTTTTGTTATGTTTGGTGGTTTAGTTTGATTTCTATTTAGTTGTACCCTTATACTTATTGCTTGCTATTCTAGGTTACACATTAGTTTCCCTACTTAAGAGTTATAGTATAAGCCCTCATGACTCGAGGAATTGGGTCATGAGAAGTTGGTATCGGAGCTATTAGCGGGCCCTCTAGTAGTTTAAGTTCCAGTTCAATCGGCGGGGTCGGGGTCAACTCAATCGTTACCTAGACCTCTATGGCTTCGTACCTTCAGGGAACGATTGTACAACTTCTGATTGTGCTTGGGGCATACGGCAGGCTAGAGATGCAGTTGCACTGGTACCACAAGATTAGCCTACAACAGAGGCACCTCAGGTTTAGGTACCACCTAGAGGTGCCCAACCCATGAATGTGGCCGAAGCCATACCTTTAAAAAAAGAAAATGTTTGGAGTGTTTCTCATACTCTAACCTCTAAGGCTTTTTGGGACTGTGTGTGGGGATACCCATAAGTTTCTTACCACTTGCCTTTAGCGACATCATATTCTAGGTTTAGTAGAGTCGAGAGAAGCCGAATTCATGACATATTTGTTAGATGGGTCAGCTAGTAAGTGGTGGAGTACCTATATTTAGACTAGTTTAGTTAGGTCTCCTCTTTTCACTTGGACCAACTTTTCTAAGGATTTTTAGCTTGGCTCATCCCTCACAACTTCAATGATCGCCTCAAGATTAGTTCTACAGGTAGAGAAGTGCTCCTATGAGTGTGTAAGAGTATGAGGCGAGGTTCCACAAGTTGTTCGGCCACACTACTATGATTCTACCTACTAACAAGAAAAGAGTTTAATGCTTTGTCTATGGGTTATGGATTCAACAGATGGAGACATAGTCTATAGTTTCTATGGGTCATTTATTTCTTAATGTTGTTGATCACGTTCACACTATTGAGAATCTTACTCATGAGCCCCAAGGCGGCAATGAAAAAAGGTGTACAATGATGCCAAAATCTTGAAGTTGTTGCTCGATTCAGAGAAGTTGGGCATAACACGAGGCAACAACGTATTCCGCTTCAGCCAAAGACAAGGTGACTGAGTTATGTTTCCTAGTTGCTCATAATACTAAGCATGGCCCTAGAAATTGTATCATTTTAGATATGCTTTTCCTATCTACCAAGTAGACTACATAGTCTGCAAATGCAAATCTGACCAGATCAAATGAATCATCTGTTGGATACCAGAGAGCCAGGCTCATCGTTCGTTTGAGTTATCACAAAATCCTTTTGATAGCCTTCAGATTGGATTTCTTTGGACATGATTGGAAGCATGCACATAGTCCAACACTAAATACAATGTTAGGTCTTTTAGCCATTACGTACAATAGAGATCCGATCATTCCTATATACTTTGTCACATGTACCAGGACCAAGTTCATCTTTATCAAACTTCATTGTTGTTGAAATTGGAGTGTTATTCTTGTTTGCCTCATTCATGATGAACTTCTTTAGTAGCGCCTTTATGTACTTCTACTGATGAGTTGAACTACTAGATGAGGACTCTTTGATTCGAAGACCCAAGAAGAAGTTGAGCTCTCCCATTATGTTCATTTAAAATTCATTCCTCATCAGTTGTGCAAAGTGAGCCCCATGTTTTACATATTTTACTCCAAAGATAATGTCATCTAGATACACCTTAACTATGAGCATATTGGAGCCATGATTTCCAAGAACAATGTATTGTCAATCTTGCCTCTTGAATACCCGTGTGTAAGGAATAAGCTTGATAGTTGATCGTACGATGCTCTTGGGGATTGTTTTAATCCATACAAGGATTGTCCGGTTTGTACACATAGTCCGGATGGTCAGAATTTTCAAATCCGGGGGGTTATTTGACAAATTAAAGAAACTTTGACCACCTAAACAAGAACTAAGTTTTTGTTGAATTTTCAGAAACAAAAATGCAATATAATAAAATAGAGATTTTATCGTGGAAAACCTCCTTCCTCAAGGGAAAAAAACAATGATCTACCCTCGTAGCATTTTAAACCAAACTTCCCCAACTTCAAAGAGCAACTTTAGATTACAACTCTATAATAAAAAAGATTAACTCTAGTAAATCACCTAAATAGCTCATTCTAAATGTTCAACAATTAGCTATAATCGTATACTCTACTATCCAAGAATCCAAACTCTCTTTTTGTTACAAAACCTCACAAATTCTCTTTTACTCTGAATACAATTATCACTAAACAATAATTCTAAGATGAACCAATCCAAACTAAGCCTATAGAAAGAAAAACCTAACTATAGTTCTTCTTAATTCTGTCGTATACTCTTTAACGTTGCACTACTCTCGCCCTAAATTCTCTCAATTTATGAATTTCAAAAGCTAATTTTCTCTTTGTCAAAGATCCTTTTTTAAGGGAAAATTAAACCCTAATTGAATCCTACAAGGAAAGTAATTCTTTTCCTATTTTTTTCCTTTTCGTATAAGGAGTCTTCTTCAATATTTTTCCTTAATTAGGAGTTTTAGTCTTCGATGCATTATTTCTTCTTTCCCTCTCTTTTATCTTTGTTCTAGTACAAGCTTGTGAACCTGGTTCACTTTGTCATTGTCAAAACTTTACTCAGAATATTTTCATGTCATCATTAATTTATTTCTCCTCTAAGGACTTAATTTCTCGAGTAACTATTAACATATATAGAGATTAGTTATAGAACTCGATATTTTGACCATGTTTCTTTTAAATGCAATGTTGTAAAATATCAATTATATAGTCATTAAGCTAAATCAATAGAAATTATTTGCATAATGGAAATCAAGTCCTATTAATTGCTACTCCTATAAAATAAAAATGCAATGTGGAGACGTTAATAATATCTCATTTAACATAAAGTTGTCGTCATGAACGTCTCTCCTTATCTTTTATGGATTCAAATATAATTACAAATTATAAAAAGGAAAATAATAATTTTAAACGAATTAAAAAGGAAAATAGGTGTGGAAAATTGAAACAAGGGACTATATCTTTTTCAAATGTGTAAGAAGTAAATTATTACGTCAATGATGATTTTAGCATGACATCAGAAACCTATTTAGGATATATAATAAACTAAGAACCATTAATGAAATAATTATCTTGAATGTCTAGATATCATTAATTAATTAATTTATATATATTCTTTCTATTCTTTGGCCAAAAATAGAAAAAAATTAAATGGTCAACTCTCTGGCCACTATATAACTAGTGTGACATTAGCCCTTTCATGAAAATATACATACATTTAACAACATCGAAAAAAATAAATCATGATTTTGAAAGGGCAACCAAAGTTTACATTGGGTATGTACCCTTTATCCTAATTTCATTTCTTAAGTTTTGTGTTTGAATTTTGATGAATAATTGTGTTTACTAAAATACAGGACATGTAAACTTTAAGTTTAAATGTCTAATTGCTCTTTTTTATGGTTTAAAATGTCTGCAAAATGTAATTATATAGTATTACATGGGATAATCTTAGTAGCATTGACTAATAAATTTTCAATTTTTTTGGTGAGATCATTCAATTCCTTACCTTAATTGTACTCTCCTCCTTAATTTTTCCCTTTCCCGACCCCTAATTTTTAAAACAATAATATATTAATGAATATCATATATTATCACATTAAAAAAGAGTGTTATGTGATATAACTTTGTTAGTTGGACATTAAAGAAAGAATAAACAAAAAAAAAAGAAACATAAATTGTATATAGCAATTAGAGTTACAAATAAACTTATTCTTAGTATTGATGGATGATAATTTCCGCCCCTTCTTAGCCCTGTGTTGTTTCTCAACAAAAGAGAAGTAGCATGACTTTTTGGGTTTTAAAAGCTCTGAAAGGAAAATGAATAGTTGTGACTTTTCCAAAAGATGGGGACTTTTGTGACTTTTGGAAAAGGTTGTGATTATTCTGAAGGATTGTCGCTTTTCCAAGGGACTATGACTTTTCTAATAAAGAACAATAAGCACATGCTTACGCTATTGTTTGTTGTTTAAAAATATGTGTTTGCTCTTATTTTTTAACAACAGAATTTCTTCTTATTCTTCACAAATAAATTCTAGTGTACTTTTTTGTTGTTGAGTGGTTAGCTGACGTTGTGATTTGAGGTAGCATTAGTAATACAATTTGAACAACATGAACAACCAAGAACAATTCTCCAGCACCTCTGAAAGTCTGCTTATTAAAAATTACCTAAAAAAAACCCGAAAATTGAGACAGAATCTGAAGAAATTGATAGGATTAGTAAGCTACCTTATGCTCTTATTGTCCAAATTCTTTATTTATTGTACATAATAGACACGTTAGAACATCTACTCTCTCTAAATATTGGAAATACTTCTAGACTTCTATCAACAACGTTGTTTATGACACCGAGGAGTATGGTCGTTTAGATAGCTCAGCAGTGCACAAATTCATTTCCTTCACGGATAATATACTATCTCTCCTTTGCCATTAAATATTTAGTCTAAACTTTGTGTCCAAATATGATGATGTTCTATCATATTTTCCCGTAATTGACAACTGGCTTAAATTTTATGCGAATAAAAAAGTGGAGGATTTACGCCTGAACATACGTTATGGAATTGTTTATCCGACTAGGAATGACCAACCCTATAGCTTGCCAGAAGTTCTCTATAGTAGTTCATCGATTATAAAACTTTAGTGCAATAATTGCAGAATATAAGAAGATTGCATACTAAATTAAACATCTCTGAAGAGTTTAACGTTGAAAAGTTTGTTTATCCGGGATAAACACATTAAACAAACAATGTCAAATTGTCCTGAATTGGAATCATTGAATCCATATGGACCTTTTGGTTTTAATCGTTTGCACAAAATCCATATAGATTCCAATTAAGGACAATTTGACATTATTTGTTTAATGTGTTCATCCCAGATTAACAAACTTTTCAACGTTAAACTCTTCAGAGATGTCTAATTTAGTACGCATTCTTCTAATGTTCAGAAATTATTGCAGTTGTGTTTTATAATTGTTGAACTACTACTGAGAACTTCTGGCAAGCAATAGGGTTGGTCATGATGCCCAGTCGGATATGCAGTTCTATAACATATATTCAGGCTTAAATCCTCCACTTTCTTATTCACAACAAATTCAATCCACTTGTCAATTACGGTAAAGTAAGAAACACCATCATCACATCTGAACATAAAGTTTAGACTTAACTTTTTAATGGTAGAGCAGCTAAGGATAGGCAGTACATTATCCGTTAAGGAAATGAATTTGTGCACTGTCAAGATTAATAATGACTGCAGTTGATTAATCACGATCATCTTGACAGTGATCGATATTCACTCAAAGGTGATACATGCGGCTTTGAAATTGTTGCTCTATATGTTGAACATTTAATGATTTCTGGGCTTTTAATCATTCAAAAATTAAGCTCAGGGACTTTTCATCTTTGAACCACGCAAATCTTGATCTCTACTGTGATGAATTAGATGAAATGAATGAACACGTACAGAAAGATCTTTTGTCAAGCATTCGTTGTGCTATTGATCTAATATTGTCATCTTGGTTTACCAAGGTCAATTATCAGTCCCAAATGTCTCTAGTCTTTTTATGTTGATTGTGAATTGAGCTCATGTTTTCTACCTATCAACTTGATTGTACGATGGGGTTCAAGATTTTTCAATTAACTTGATTTATTATCTATTGATTCACTTCCTTTTAATTACCTCATATAGTTTTAACTTTGTAGTTGATGTTAAATATTAGTTCCTTTTATTGGTCTAAGCTATAAGGTGTTACAAGAATGGGAAATCACTATTAGTTTAGTTTGTAACCATGTCAATCAATGTACTTACCTTTATTCTGCCTCATTCTTCTATTCAGTTGATTTCCAGTTTGATGTTGGAAGAGGAGCACATCTCCTTACTGTTGCTGGAATGCAGATGGTTCACAATGAGTTCTTGTATTTCAAAACTTTCCTTCCCCTAGACAACCTCTTAAGGTCGACCCATAATTTGGAAAACCTAATGATAATTCCTGATATGCCAGTATGGTTTTCAATTCATAATATCTTTATGTCAAATGTAAATTGATCCCTCATAGCCTCAACGACTTCAATTTCAGTACTATAGTTGTTAAGATTGCCACCTAATACGATTTGTCCTTATTTTGTATTTGTAGTACCATGCTTTTTTTTAGGTCGAAGACATTTATTTGCTTGAAGACAAGTACCTCTCGTTTGAACTAACATATTCAAAGTTCCCTTACATTATTTGAAGAATGTCAAGGTTATGCCATTTTGTAGTCGTACGCGTAGTTTTGACACAATAAAGCTCCATCAATTCTTGAAGTTCTTACTTGAGCATGCAATAAATCCCGATAAACTTGTTATAGTATCAGAGCATAAGAAATGCAACATTTGTTCTACTAATACCTCAAATCTAATGAAGCATTTGTTAGCTTTTCCAACAAGTGAAATTATTTCCATCGGACCAATTAGTCATAATGTTTTCTATTCATATTTTTTTTCTCTTATTTTTGTTGACATTTTTATTTTATTTTAATGAGGATAGCTTGTTATGAAAATTAAATTTTGTGCCAATCATCAATTAGAACAAAAAAAAGTTGATCGCCCCTTAACCTATGGTTTGTGCTCGAAAAAAGGAGTGCTAGTTTACATATCCCTCTACAAGGATGGAATCAACCTTCTTGGGAGTGGACTAGCTGACTGGAGGCCTAGATTGATTATCACTCTTGCTAGTTGGGCTAAAAGTTGACTCGATTACTTCATATTGTGGTTACTTGGGTTGGGAGCCTGACTTTTATTTCTTGGGTTTGGATTTGTGGTGCCTTTATCTCTTGTAGACTTAGTTACTCTTTATACCTACCGGGCTTACGGGGGTCTGTTTGAGTTTCATTTTAGCATGTGCAAGAGTATACATTCTAGGCTCACAGGGGTCCAGTTAGGTTAAGCCTAGATTTACTTAGATTAACTTTCAATATGCTCGTATGCTTTTTTTCATACCCGTTTTGACCTTCGATCTGTTACCATAACTTTTGTTCTTTCTCACCCGTTTTGAGATTAAGGTTATTTAGGCTAGAAACTTCTTGTGATTCCTTGTGAGGGGATGTTGATTCACAGTGGCTTAGTATTGATTAATCTCATATTCGATATCCTTTTGGGAGTCAACACCACTCGAGACACTTTTTCTAGTTGGATGGCTATGAAATGGTCTATCTTGATGAACAACTTTGATATTTTGAGACCATTTTTGGAGTCGACATGCCCCCATGTTAGTCTTGCTAGTTGGGCTGGGAGTGGACTAGCTGGCTGGGCGACCTAGACTGATTATCACTCTTGCTAGCTGGGCTGAAAGTTGACTGGATTATAGATATTGTGGTTACTTGGGTTGGGAGCCTGAATTTTATTTCCTTGGTTTGGATTTGTGGTGCCTTTCTCTTTTGTAGACTTGGGTACTATTTATACATGCCGGGCTTATAGGGTCTATTTGATTTTCATTTAAACATGTCCATGAGTGTATGTTCTATGCTTATAGGGGTTATTTAGGTTTATCTTAGGTGTACTTATATTTACTTTTGGTATGCTCGTATGTGTTCTTTCATATCCGCTTTGACCTCTGCCTTCTTCTAGATTCTATCTTTTCATATTGTTTTTACCTTTCTTGCTCAGTCAACACGTGATGTTTACCTAGTTTTTTTCCTCATGCTATAGTCTTAATCTGTATCTTCATGCAGGTGCGGTGATTGTTTGTGCAATTAGAAAAATTACGGATTTGGAGATGAGTGTGAGCACTTGGAGTCTTGCATCACCTTATCTCATTCTTTACTTATTTAGCTAGTCTTTTTCCTTTTTGAACAAGCTTTGTTTTTTTCCACTTTTGTGATTTTTACTCTTATTTTTAGACAACTCTTTACTTCTGATTTCTAGGTTATGGTAAGGACCTTTTGTATATTAATTTTTGTTTGCTCCTGCTTTTGTTTTGTTTGGTGGTTTAGTTTGATTTCTATTTAGTTGTACCCTCATACTTTTTGCTTGCTATTCTAGGTTACACATTAGTTTCCCTACTTGAGGGTTATAGTATATGCCCTCATGACTCGAGGAATCGGGTCATGAAAAGTTAGTATCAGAGCCCTATATTTGTTTGTCTCACTTGTACAGAGATATTACAGATTGGGGATTTCTAGATCGGTGTGGAGACATTTGTATTCTATCTTTAGGAGGCAATAGGGTGTCTTTAGGAATTGATCCTCTTTTGTATCGCTTTCATGCAACGTGTGTGTAGTTGGTTTCTTGAAATCTCACTTGTTTCATTCTTTTCAGAGGATGGCCCTTACACGCCATACGATAGCTCGAGGAAGGGGTCGACCTCTGCTGCTGGCCAGGAGTGCAACACTAGCCTTGAAGAGAGAGAGGTATGGATCCATCAGCTGACCCTCTAGTAGTTTAAGTTCAAGTTGAATTAGCGGCGTCAGGGCTATCTCAGTGGTCACCTGGACCCTCTATGGCTCCGTACCTTCATGCAACCATTGTACAACTTCTGATTGTACTTGATGCATGCAACAAGATAGAGCTGCAACTGCACTAGCACCACAGGATCAACCTACAACAGTGGCACCTCAAGCCTAGGTACCACCTAGAGGTGCCCAACCCGTGAATATGGCCGAAACCACAAGAAGAAGATGCTTGGAGTGTTTCTCATACTCTAACCTCTAATGTTTTTAGGGATGTGGGTGGGGATACCCACAAGTTTCTTACAACTTGCAATTAGCGACATCATATTCTAGGTCTAGTGGAGTCCAGAGGAGCCGAATTCACGGCATATCTTTTAGATGGGTTAGCTAGTAAGTTGTGGTGTACCTTCATTTAGACCAGTTCAATTTCACTTGGACCAAGTTTTTTGAGTTTTTTTTAGCTTGGCTCATCCCTCGCAACTTCAATGATCGCCTCAAGATAAGTTGTACAGGTTAGAGCAGTAATCCCATGAGTGTGTCAGAGTATGATGTGAGGTTCCACAAGTTGTTTGACCACACTACTATGATGCTACCTACTAAGAAGAATAGATTTTAATGCTCTGTTTGTGGGTTCTAGCATCATCGGATGTAGACTTAGTCTATAGTTTCTATGGGTCATTTATTTCTTGATGTTGTTGATCACGACCACACTATTGAGTAGCTTAGTCATGAGCCCTAAGGCGGAAATGAAAAAAGGTCTACAATGATGCCAAAATCTTGAAGTTGTTGCTTGATTCAGAGAAGTTGGGCATTAATTACGAGGCAACAACAACCTATTCTGCTTCAACTATTGAGAAGGTGACTGAGTTATGTTTCCTAGTTGCTCATAATACAAAGCATGGCCCTAAGAAGTGAGCCATTTTAGATGTGCTTTTTCTACCTACCAAGTAGACTACGTAGTCTGCAAATGCAAATCTGACAAGATCAAATGAATCATCTGTAGGATACAAGAGAACTAGGCTCCACGTTCGTTTGAGATATCACAAAATCCTTTTGATAGCCTTCAGATGGGTTTTCTTTGGACGTGATTGGAAGCATTCACATAGTCCAACACTAAATACAATGTTAGGTCTTTTATTCATTACGTAAAATAGAGATCCAATCATTCCTATATACTTTGTGTCATGTACCAGGACCATGTTCATATTTAACAAGCTTTGTTGTCGTTGAAGTTGGAGTGTTATTCTTGTTTTGTTCATTCATATTGAACTTTTTTAGTAGCTCCTTTATGTACTTCTACTAATGAGTTGAACTACTAGATGTGGACGGTTTGATTTGAAGACCCAAGAAGAAGTTGAGCTCTCCTATCATGCTCATTTAAAATTCGCTGCTCATCACTTGTGCAAAGTAAGCCCCATGTTTTGCCTATTTTCTTCCAAAGATAATGTCATTTAGATAGACCCGAACTATGAGCATATTGGAGCCCTGATTTTGAACAATGTGTATTGTCAATCTTGCCTCTTGAATAGCTGTGTGCAAGAAAGAAGCTTGATAGGTGATCACACCATGCTCTTGGGGATTGTTTTAATCCATACTAGGCTTGTCCTATTTGTACACGTAGTCTGGATGGTCATAATTTCAAATTCGGGAGGTTGTTTGAAAAATTAAAGAAACTTTGACCACCTAAACAAGACCGGTGTTCTTGTTGAATTTTCAGAGACAAAAAGGCAATACAATAAAATAGAGATTTTATCGTGGAAAACCTCCTTAATCAAGGGAAAAAAACAATGATCTACCCTTGTAGCATTTTAAACCAAACTTCCCTAACTTCAAAGAGAAACTTTAGATTACAACTCTATACTAAAAAAGACTTAACTCTAGTAAATCACCTAAATATCTCACTCTAACTGTTCAACAATTAACTATAATCGTATACTCTACTCTCCAAGAAGCCAAACTCACTTTTTGTTACAAAACCTCACAAATTCTCTTTCACTCTTAGTACAATTATCGCTAAATAATAATTCTAAGATGACCCAATGCAAGCTAAGCCTATTGAAAGAAAAACCTATTTGTAGTACTTCTTTGTTCTATCGTATACTCTTTAGAGTTGCACTGCTCTCGCCACTAAATTCTCTCAATTTATGAATTTCAAAAGCTTTTTTTTCTCTTTGTGAAAGATCCTTTTATAAGTGCG
The DNA here is from genome assembly GCA_029582725.1 of Solanum chiquidenum. Lineage (NCBI taxonomy): Eukaryota > Viridiplantae > Streptophyta > Magnoliopsida > Solanales > Solanaceae > Solanum > Solanum chiquidenum. The sequence continues at coordinate 39,827 of JAJOOS010015100.1, forward strand.
GATTCAACCATAATTGAATCCTACAAGGAAAGTAATTATTTTCCTAATTTTTTTTCCTTTTCCGATAATGAGTCTTCTCACTATTTTGTCTTAATTAGGAGTGTTTGTCTTCAACGCATTATTCCTTCTTTCCCGCTCTTTTATCTTAGTTCGGGTACAAGCTTGTGAACCTGGTTTACTTTGTCATTGTCAAAACTTTACTCAGAATATTGTCATGTCATCATTAATTTATTTTTTCTTTGAGAAATCAACTTCTCGAGTATCTATCAACATATATAGAGATTACTTAGAGAACTTGATATTTTGACAATGGTTCTTTTTTAATGCAATGTTTTAAAATATCAATTATATATTTATTTAGCTAAATCAATAGAAATTATTTGCATAATGGAAATCAAGTCCTATTAATTGGTACTCCTATAAAGTAAAAATGCAATGTGGAGACGTGAATAACATCTCATTTAACATAAAGTTGTGATCATGCTGATACATGTGAGTTTGTCACATCTCTCCTTATATTTTATGGATTCAAATATAATTAAAATTTATAAAAAAGGAAAATAATAATTTTAAACGGATTAATAGGGACAATAGGTGTGAATAATTGAAACAAGAGACTATATATTTTTCAAATGTGTAAGAAGTAAATTATTACGTCAATGAGGATTTTAGTATGACATCAAAAACCTATTTAGGATAAATAATCAACTAAGAACCATTAATGACATAGTTATCTTGAATATCTAGATCTCATTAATTAATTAATTTATATATATATATATATAAATTCTTTCTATTATCTGACAAACAATAGAAAAAAATTAAATGGTCAACTCCGTGGCCACTATATAAGTAGTGTGACATTAGCCCTTTCATAAAAATATACGAACATTCAACAACATCAAAACAAAAAAAATAAAATTGGAAGGCCCACCAAAGTCTACATTGTGTAAGTATCCTTCCTAATTTCATTTCTTAAGTTTTGGGTTTGAATTTTGATGAATAATTTTGTACGACTTGTAAACTTTAAGTTTATGTCTTGTTGCTCTTTTTATGGTTTAAAATCTCTGCAAATTATAATTTTATAGTAATACATGGGATAATCTTCGTAGCATTGACTACTAAAATTTTACTTTTTTTGGTGATATCATTCAATTCCTCACCTTAATTGTAATCTCCTCCTTAATTTTTCCCTTTCCCGACCCCTAATTTTTAAAACAATAATATATTAATGAATATCATATATTATCATATTAAAAAAGAGTGTCATGTGGTATAACTTTGTTAGTTTGATGTTAAAGAAATAATAAACAAAAAAAGAAACATGAATTGTCTATAGCAATAATAGTTACAAGTAAACTTACTCTATGTATTGATGTATCATAATTTCCACCCCTTCTTAGCCCTGTGTTGTTTCTCAACAAAAGATAAGTAGCATGACTTTTTAGGTTTAAAAAAGTCTGAGAGGAAAATGAAGAGTTGTCTGTTTTCCGAAAGATGGTGACTTTTGTGACTGTTGGGAAAGGTTGTGATTATTCTGAAGGATTGTGGCTTTTCCAAGGGGTTGTGACTTTTCCAATAAAGCCCAATAAGCACATGTTTACACTATTGTTTGTTGTTTATAAATATATGTGTTTGCTCTTATTTTATAAAACAGAATTTCTAAAATTCTTCTTATTCTTCACAAACAAATTCTAGTGTACTTTTTTGCCATTGAATGGTTAGCTGACGTTGCGATTTCAGGTAGCAATAGTAATACAATTTGAACAACATGAGCAACCAAGACCAATTTTCTGGCACCTCAGCAAGTCTTCTTATTGAAAACTTACCTTACAAAAAACCTGAAAATTGAGACAAAATGTGAAGAAATTGATAGGATTAGTAAGCTACCTTATGCTCTTATTGTCCAGATTCTTTCTTTATTGTCAATAACAGACACGATCAGAACATCTACTCTCTCTAAATATTGGCAATACTTCTAGACTTCTATCAACAACGTTGTTTATGACACCGAGGAGTATGGTCGTTTAGATGGCTCAATAGTGGACAAATTCATTTCCTTCATGGATAATGTACTACCTCTCCTTTTCTATTAAAATGTCCTGTATAAGCTTTGTGTTCAGATTTGATGATGGTCTGTCATATTTTCTCGTAATTGACAAGTGGCTTGAATTTTCTGTGAACAAGAAAGTGGAGGATTTACACTTGAATATACGTTATAGAATTGTTTATCCGAATGGGAATGACCAATCCTATAGCTTGCCAAAAGTTCTCATCGATTATAAAACATAAGTGCAATATTTGCAGAATATGAGAAGATTGCGTACTAAATTAAACATCTCTGAAGAGTTTAACGCTGAAAAGTTTGTTTATCCGGGATGAACACAATAAACAAATAATGTCAAATTGTCCTCAATTGGAATCATTGAATCTATATGGATTTTGTGGGTTTAATCGTTTGCACAAAATCCATAGATTAAAACCACAAAATCCATATAGATTCAAAGAGTCGAATTAAGGACAATTTGACATTATTTGTTTAATGTGTTCATCCCGGATTAATAAACATTCCAGTGTTATACTCTTCAGAGATGTCCAATTTAGTACGTATTCTTCTAATGTTTTGTAATTATTGCATTTGAGTTTTATAATCGATGAACTACTACAGAGAACTTCTGGCAAGCTATATGGTTGGTCATGATTCCAGTCGGATAAGCAATTCTATAACATATATTCAGGCGTAAATCCTCCACTTTCTTATTCATATCAAATTCAATCCACTTGTCAATTACGGGAAAATAAGAAACACCATCATCACATCTAAACATAAAATTTAGACTAAACTTTTTAATGGTAGAGCAGCTAAGGAGAGGCAGTGCATTATTCATTAAGGAAATGAATTTGTGCACTGTCAAGATTAATAATGTCTGCAATTGATCCATCACGATCATCCTGACAGGGATCAGTATTCACTCGAAGGTGATACATGCTACTTTGAAATTGATGCTTCATATGTTGAACATTTAACGATTTATGGGGTTTTAATCATATGAAAATTAAGCTCAGGGACTTATCATCTTTGAACCACGCAAATCTTGATCTCTAATGTGATGAATTAGATGAAATGAATGAAAACATCTTTGGCAAACGTTGTTGTGCTAATGAGCTAATATTGTCATCTTGGTTTATGAAGGTTAGTTATGTGTCCTAAATGTCTCCATTTTTTTTATGTTTATTGTGAATTGAGCTCTTGTTTTCTACCTATCAACTTGATTATACGTTGAGGGTCATGCTTTTTTCAATTAACCTGATTAATTATCCATTGATTCACTTCCTTTTAATTAACTCATATAGTTTTAATTTAGTACGTGAGGTTAAATATTAGTTGCTTTTATTGGTCTAAGCTTTAAGGTGTTACAAGAATGGGAAATCACTATTGGTTTAGTTTGTAAGCCCTGTAAATCAATGTACATACCTTTTTTCTGCCTCATTCTTCTATTCAGATGATTTCCAGTTTGATGTTGGAAGAGGAAGCCATCTCCTTACTGTTGCTGGAATGCAGATGTAACATCTCGCACATAGAAACGACTATAAAGAGTTTAAAATATGAAAATATTGATTTTTGGAAAGAATAAGGAAACCTGAAAATTGTCTGAGTTAAGAAAGTGAGTTTTGGCCATTTTCAAACAGCCATAACTCCTAGCTCAGGAGGAGTTGGAACAGCTTTTGATATGTTTGGAAAGCCCTTGGAGATATCTTTCCAACGCCGCCGATATTTCACGATTTTGACAACGTATTAGTGAGACATGCCTTTCAGAAGTTGGGTTGTTGGATTGAGAAAAGTCCCAATCCGGATTTAGGGAAGGGCAAAGTAGTCTTTTCTCTAATTAATTTCTTAATTTGATTTTAAGGGTTTATTGGGGTAAAAACAGAACCTAAATCAGTTTTGGAAAATTAAAGAACACTTAGGGCTTGGAGAAGAGAGAAAAGAAGAAAGAAACGGAGAAAAAGGCAAGAATTCATCAAGATCATCCAAGCTTGCGAGTAGAATTCGTCGGGGGATATCCCTATTAAGGTATGTGAGATCTTTTCGTGTTGGGTTAGTTCACCCACACACCAACTTGTTTCAATCCATTGATTTTCAGTTGTGTACATGTGGAAGAAGTGAGGTTCTTGAAGAACAAATTGTAGAATTCTTGTTGGTTGAGTTGTTGATGCTGGGGGTAAATTGATTCATGTTTCCGAGTTGTTTTTTGAGTTAGATTGGTTGTATATTGAGGATTCAATTGATCCTAAGTGTTTGGGGAAAGAACTAGGTAAGATTGGAGGGTTTAGAGATGAAAACCGGAGAAGAAAAATTAAGAACACCGGGGTAACGGTGTTGGGGCGCTGCGCCAGCCAGCGCGCCCCAAAGAAGCCTCTGAAGTTTTGACCTTGGGTCTCCGCGCCAGACAGCGTGCCCCACAGACTTCTCTGAAGTTTGGGGTCTGGCGCCCCACGCCTCTCAGAGCTCCAAGGACGCCAGTACACCCCATTCTTCCCCCATCTTTTCGTACTAGTTTCCAAGCGATGTATCTACGCTTTCTAGTTGATTCTAACACTCTAAGGTACATCTAAACATCATGAAATCATCCATAAATATGAGATCATGAACCTTGAATCCATAATCTAATTCAAGGAAAGTTAAGATCAAAG
>JAJOOS010015101.1:0-24920 GCA_029582725.1 Solanum chiquidenum
TTTTTTTTTTTCAGATCGTAATTTCAAATCAACGTTTGCTTATCATATGCTGAATAAAATTTTCAATTTGAAATTTCGATTGAAAATCTTAAATTAACTTCAAAGGTAGAATTTAGTTTTAAATTTTGTTATTTGAAATTTTCTATAATTTAAAAGTTTGCCCCATAATTTTAGATTTTGAAAAAAAAAATACTCCCTCTGTCCCAATTTATATGACTTACTTTTCTTTTTAGTCAGTCCTAAAAAGAATGACACATTTCTATTTTAAGTAACAATTTGCCTATAAAATGTCATTTTTACCCTTAATGAAATGATTTACAACCACACAAATTTCTATCATTCATTTTGGACCACAAGTTTTAAAAGTCTTTCCATTTTTTTTAAAATTTATGTCAAATCAAAGTATATCATATAAAATGGGACGGAGGGAGTAATAATTAGCCAACCCACTTTTCCCTTTTCATAAAAAAACATCCTAAAGTCAGTTGGTGTTGCAGCGAAGAATCTTTTGTTATCATTAATTTAGGTAGAATTGAGGGAAATTTTAATACTCTATTTTTATTCAAATTTTTTTGACTGATTTTGACTTGATATAAAATTTAAGAAAGTAAAAAAGAAAATTGAATCTTATAATTTTTAGATATATCACGTGAAAAATTGAAATTTAAAAGTTATACGAAAAATATTTTTTTAATAAAAAAAATAAAAAAATAAGATAAACAAATTAAAATATAAAAGTAATTTGTACAAATTGAGTTTTTAAGATAATGAGAAAAAGTATAATTTAATTGCAAAACTTATGACCAAATATAATTTCAATTTCAAATTAATATAATCCGAATTAATAATTTCTAGTTAACATCCAAACACCTACTAATTCTTTTTATTTCCCAGCCACACAGCACTACAAGATGAGAATCTAAATAAGAAATGATGTGTCTTTTTGACCTTTTTTTTTGGTAAAACATTGCCCCATTTGTTTATGTTTATTGTTGTTCCATCCAAAGACAATATCTTGGAGAGCAATGATAGGGAAAGATATAGATAGTAAATTCTATGGATGTAAATAAATAAATAAATAAAAAGCAATTTGGAAGTGTAATCATTTAATATTTATTTAAATATAAATTTATTAAATAATTCAGATTATATTAAATTCATAAATATATTAGTCCAAAAAAATATTATGGACTAATATAATTGAATGAAATATTTAAATTCAATAAATATGAATTTAATTAAAGTCTGCTCCATAAAGCCCATATGCCATGTCACTTAAATCTGATTGGCCGAAGGAAGTCCTCTTTTAATCACAACTCCTCTATTTTAAAACTATAAATAGGGGTCTTCATAATTCAGAAAAGAGGACCAAGAATTCTAACGAAAAGCTAGAGAAAACTCGTGGATCAAAAGCCGCAGATTTCTCAACAAGCTAAAAGTTCAAGAATTCAAGAATTGAAGTGTTCAAGTCTCAAGAACGACCAAGGTCAAGAACGATCAAGATCAAGACCACCGAATTCAAGATCAAGCCTGAAGCCCTTAAATTCAACTAGAAGTCAAGATCAAGATAAAGTTCACGTTCAAGTTCAAGTTCAAGATCAAGTTAAAGTCGAAGTTCAAGTTCAAGATCAAGTTAAAGTCGAAGTTCAAGTTCAAGTTCAAGTCCAAGTCCAAGTCCAAGATCAAGTTAAAGTTAAAGTTAAAGATCAAGATCAAGCTCAAGAGCCCTTGAATTTATAATTGAAAAGGTGAATTCAGAGGAATCATAGAGATTGTAACGCTAGCACTTAAATCAATAAAACGATTGTTGCTTAATTTTCCGTTCTTGATTATTGTTTTCTCAACGCAAATTTTATTGTCTACAAATTCTGGCATGCCCAGTGGGACAATCTCTACCTCTCAACTCAAATTTTCAAGCATAAAAAAATATCGAGATGACTTCCATAAAGAACAACTCTCGATCAACTGCCTCTAAGGCCACTAGCTCCAAGTTCTCTACTGAAGGCATTTTGGGTGTTACCTTTGGAAGTTTCGGAGCTGTTACGAGAAGCAAGGCTGCTACACTAGGACAACAAACACTTCAAGTGTCATCCGCATCAACTCCAGTTTTTGGGTCTACGAATCTAAAAATATCAAGTTCCTCCGCAAACGCTTTAGAAGGAGGAAGCAGTGTTGCTGAAAAGATCAAGAAGACATTGGCTCTCCTTGAGAAATCTGGTTCCAAGAACTCTACCACAAGGGAGAGCTATGATTCAATGAATGAGTCACCTCCACGTGCATCGCGTAATGTGAGTCCGCTGAAGATCAACTTACGCGATAATCCATGCTACTCTCCTACATCTCCAATGATCATGCAAACAATGGTGGCTACTGCTTCTTCCTCTAAGGAACAACTCGCAAATCTGACGAAGTTGGTTGAAGGATTGACAAAGCATGTACAACACCAAGAGTCTAGAATCAATAAGTTGATGGATTGAATGGAAGGACTTTTATATGGAGAAGCGAGTCATGCGCCCGGAAAATGTGTTGAAGTTCAAGAGATTGGAGATCCTGCGAAGAAAGCACCGCTTATTAATGAGATGTCAGTTTCTTCTGAAGGAATGATCGCACTCGATCGCTTGAAGGAGTTCATTGAAGGCACTATCAAAGATAAGTATAAGTCTCCACCAAGTCTTCTCATATGTATGCCAAGCCATACACGGTAAGAATTGATAACTTAAAAATGCCTGTTGGTTATCAACCTCCCAAATTTCAACAATTTGAGGGTAGAGGAAATCCGAAGCAATATGTTGCACACTTTGTGGAGACATGTAATAATGCTAGAACATATGGAGACTATCTTGTCAAGCAGTTTGTCTGGTCTCTAATGTGTCCACAAATTGGACTAATTTAGGGCTCTATTTTGATAAGAATAGTGTCCTTAAATGCTTATTTTGTCTAAATATTTGATGATAACTCTTAAGTTTCAGGTATTTGAAGTTTTAGTGAAAGCATGGACACTTAGGCGCAAAAAGGAACAAAAAGGCTGAAAAGAACGAAGAAGCTGAAGCCTGAGCTTCACCGAGCACACTTGGCGAGTCGCCAAAGGGACAAATTCCGCCTTTTGTTCCAGTACGTGAAGCCCTAAAGGAAGAGGATTAAAAAGGCGATAAAAGGAGCAGTCGGCGCTTCGCCGAATAGTTCCACGAAGCAGTATACCGCCCAATGGTCCAGAACGTAAAGATACTGAAGGCAAGCACGAAATGACGTTAAGACAGAAGAAGGGCGAGTCGCCGAATAATTTGGCGAACTCGACTAACCGCGCTGAACTATCCGCCAACACTAATTTCTAATGGTTATAAATACTAAACTCTTTAATAATTTTTAGGGAGTCGAACATTTATTTTAATTTCCAGAATAGAATAGTACTTTTTGGATATTTTATCTCAAGTTTGGAGAGCGTTTTTGGGAGACTTGAAGAAAGAAGGGGTTCATCTTCCCCAAGTTGGAAGTGGGTCTTCTCCATTATTTTTCCTTTGTAAATCAAGGTTTAATTTCTTATACCCATTTGATTTCACTATCATTTTAGGTGTATTTTGTTATTTTTTGATGTGTGGCTAAAAACCCCCATTCTTGGGGTGTGATTTATCAAATATGAGTTGATATTATTGTTGGGTCTTGCTTGCTGATAGGTTAGATGTAGTTTGATGGTTATTTCACCTAGTGGTTGTGGCTTAACCTAAAGGGTTTGTAGTTGCAAATACAAAGCCACCTATGTGTTTTCGGCTTGCCTGAGAGGGAGGTTGCGAAACCAAGACCACTAGACTGATGGCCTAAGGAGTGGGTCAACATGAGGTTCAGCCCGAGAGGGTGAGCCCTAGTCCCATATCCTAACACTCAGCTCGAGAGAGTGAGTGGGGTAAGGCGTAGGCTAGTCTTCATGCGGTAAATGGGTGTCTGAGAGGAACGCATTTGAAATGGGGTAAGTTGCCCAAGAGGGAACTTATTTCCTTTTGAAGCTTAGCCTAGTCACCATTATCTTACAAATTTCCTTTCAAAGGCATGTACCCAACTTCTTATCTCAACTTGTATTGCGGTCACATCCCAAGAATTCTTATCCATACTTGATTTTCTTATTATTTTTGTTATTTTTACTAATTGTGACAAACCCCCCAAATTGATATTTGACACTTTCGTGTCACCCCCTTTAATTTACTATGTTTTTACTCGTTAATGTCTTTAGCTACGACTAGTTAGAACTAAATTTTATTTTTCTATCAATTCTCTAAACCACTCCCTTGGGACACGACCCCAACCTTTAGTTGGATTACTGTATTATCGACGATCGTAGACACTCGTATCGTAGGTTAGTGTCATTGGTCACGATAAGCATCAAAATGCCGCCGCTGCTGGGGAGTGGTGTTGTTTGAAAATTTTTAGTTTAATAGAATCTCTATTCTTAATAGTGGTAGTTTACTTATTTAATTTTTAGTTTTATTTTGAGTATTTGTGTGCGCCACCAGTCCATATGAGTACAAACCGGGACAATAGCTGCCAAACAGGTCACTCAGTAGGTGGTGTTTTTCATTGAGATGACATCAATGATGCTAATAGTGTTTATCATCCTGCCGGCGTGGGCGAGATGGGTGAAATTTGCATGCCACAAGCTGACGGGAATGTAATGTTCGAAGTTACTAGCGCAACACTCTAACTCATACATTCGAAAGGTTTATTTGGAGGGTTGGAGCAAGAAGATCCGCACGATCATGTACAAAGCTTTGTGGAAGTGTGCACCCCTTTATCATTTCAAGAACCTATCTCAAGAATCCATACGATTTTGCTTATTTCCATTATCGTTAACTGGGGGAGCCACTAAATGGTTGATTGAGCGCCCAAACAACTCCATCAAATTATGGAAGGAGTTGGTTATGGCATTTCATGAAAGATTCTTTCCTCCATCAAGAATGATGAAACTGAGGGACGATATTCAAAATTTCAAGTAACAGGAGGGTGAACCAATTCACGAGTCATGGACAAGGTTTAAAGGATCTTTGCGTAAGTGCCCAACGCATGGGCTACCAGGTGAATTGCTGCTCCAATACTTTTACCATAGTTTGGACTCGGTGAATAAAGGAATAGCTGATCAATTGGTGCAAGGTGGAATAATGTTACAATCATTTGAAGTAGCCTTATTTCTCCTAGATGGTATGCCTAAAGTAAACCAGGCATGGTATACCAAAGATGATCAAGTCTCCCTACTCTGCTTTCTATTAACGCAAGAATAGATCAAAAAAGAGAGGGAAAGGGACGAAAACATCAAGAAGATGTTATCTCAAATGGAAATTCTACAAGAACATATGAAGGGGACATGTGGGGTATTTCAAAGTGAGAAGGGTTCTTCTTCCGGTTATTCAAGACCGGGGGAGAATCAAGGTTGGAAGTCCAGAAGATACGAGGAGGGTTTCCACACACTCTATCAATCGCGGGGTGGGAATCAAGGTTGGAGCTATTATAGAGGAGAAGAACCAAGGAGTTATTGGCAACATTGGGTTAAACAGGATGGTCAGGAGGAGGACCATATTCACTTGAGCGAAAGACCAAAATCTAAAGGGAGTGCAAGTAGTCATCGGGTAAATGATTTGTTATCGCGCATACTCGATAAAGTTGAGGGCTCTGATGGTCTACTAAAAGGAATGAAATATGATTTTTCATCATTGAACAGTAAAGTTAATTCTCATGCTGATGCCATCAAAATGCTGGAGGGTAAATTGAGTCTGTTATCAGCTCAATTAACATCCAAAACACCCATGGCCTATATTGAAAGAGAGCTGGATGTGGTTACCCATAGCGGTAAGGTGGCAATAGGGGATATGATGGAAGATGAGGACCCTAAAAAACATGAAGAGAGTCATGGTGTGGAGGAACAAGATTTTCCTATTCAACAAAGCCTTACTAAAGAACCACAGGAGGAAGCAGATGAACAAGTTCAAGTTCCAAAAGTCATACATCCTTTACCCAAGATACCTCCACCATTTCCCCAACGTTTGACAAAGAAGAATGAAGATGAAAAGTTCAAAAAAAATTGTCAGTATTCAAGAGCTTATCAATTAACCTTCCTCTGGTAGAAGCATTGTTGGAAATGCTAGGATACGCCAAATTCATGAAAGAATTGATTCCAAAGAAAAGGAGCTCAGAATATGAAATGATTGAGGTGCCCCATAGTTGCAATGCAATCATGACAAATGATTCAATCACTAAGAGAGAAGATCCTGGAGCATTCACAATCCCGTGCACGATTGACATGCTCCAATTTGCTAAAGCCTTGTGCAATTTAGGAGCAAGTATCAACTTGATGCCCTATGCAATATACAAACAACTTGGTTTGGGTGAACCAAAAGCAACCACAATGAGACTTCTCATGGCTGATCGATCAATCAAGCACCCAGTCGGAATACTCTATGACATATTGGTAAAAGTGGATCGGTTCATCTTTCTGGCTGATTTTGTGATTCTAGACTGTGAGATCGATGCTGAAATTCCCATTATTTTGGGAAGGCAATTCTTAGCTACCGGGAGAGTATTGGTGGATGTTAAAAGCGGGAAATTGAAGTTCCGTGTGAATGATGATGAGGTGACCTTCAATATTTGTAAGTCCATGAAGCAACCAAGTAATATCCATGTGGTGTCCATTGAGGCTGTGATAGATAAGGCAGTAGCAAGTGTGAGTAATTTAATGGGCAAGAATGAGCCCCTTGAATCTGTGCTTGCTAATTATGATGAATCCAAAGTTCAGGGTTACCAGGAAGTGGTAGCTGCTTTATCAGGATTAGGACCATATTCAAGGAATCCAATCAAATTGGATATCGATCTGAAAAATAGAGAAAGTCCCCCTACTAAACCATCAACAGAAGAACCACCAAATTTAGAGTTAAAAGCCCTACCCTATCATCTCAAATATGCCTTCTTAGGAGACAATAATACTCTACCGGTAATTATCACCACCAATCTGCTTGAAAGGTAGGTGAAATTGGTCATTGAAGTACTGCGGAAGCATATAAAAGCTATTGGATGGACAATAGCAGATATAGTAGGAATTCCTCCTGGCATCTGTACTCACAAAATTCAGCTCGACAATGAGTGCAAACCTAGTGTGGAACATCAACGGAGATTGAACCCTCCAATGCAAGAGGTGGTAAAAAAGGAAATCATCAAGTGGCTAGACGCAGGGTGATATACCCTATTGCAGATAGTAAGTGGGTAAGTCCGGTGCAATGTGTACCAAAAAAAGGAGGCATAACCGTAGTCCCGAATACAAAAGGAGAACTTGTGCCAACAAGACCAGTGACTGGGTGGAGAGTATGCATGGACTATCGAAAGCTTAACTCATAGACCGAGAAAGACCATTTTTCAATGCCTTTTATGGATCAGATGCTTGACCGGTTATCAGAAAGAGAGTGGTGCTATTTTTTGGATGGGTACTCCAGCTACAACCAAATCTCTATTGCGCTGGAAGATCAAGAGAAAACCATTTTTACTTGCCCTTATGGAACTTTCGCATTCAAAAGAATGCCATTCGGATATGTAATGCCCCAACAACATTTCAGCGTTGCATGCTGCCTATTTTTGCAGATATGGTCGAGGACTCTATAGAGGTGCTCATGGATGACTTCTCAGTCGTAGGGGATACGTTCAAAGAATGCTTGACTCACTTAGGACAGGTACTCCAAAGATGCGTCAAATGAATCTGGTTATGAATTGGGAGAAATGTTACTTTATGGTAAAAGAAGGTATTGTTCTTGGGAATAAGGTGTCACAAAAGGGGCTGAAAGTTGACAAGGCAAAAATTGAGGTCATTGAGAAATTACCCCCGCCGATTCAGTAAAGGGTGTTCGCAGCTTTTTGGGGAACGGAGGATTTTACAGAAGGTTCATTAAAGACTTCTCAAAGATTGCGCTCCCATTATGCAAACTCTTAGAGAAGGAAGTGAAATTCCACTTTAATGATGCTTGTATGGCTGCATTTCAGTGTTTGAAAGAGAAACTAATATCCACTCCGATCATCATCAGCCCTAATTGGTCCGAATCTTTTGAGTTAATGTGTGATGCCAGCGGTATGGCACTAGGGGTTATGTTGGGGAAAAAGTGCAACAAACGGTTTCACCCAATCTACTATGCAAGCAAGACTCTTAACAGTGCCCAACAAAATTATACGGTCACCGAACAAGAGTTGCTTGCAGTAGTCTATGCATTTGAAAAATTCAGGGCATACTTGCTAGGCACCAAAGTAATCGTACACACTGATCATGCTGCATTCCTTTATTTGATGGCAAAGAAAGATGCAAAACCACGATTGATTAGGTGGGTACTACTATTACAAGAATTTGATTTTGAGGTGAAAGATCGAAAAGGATGCGAAAATCAAGTGGTTGGCTGGAAGCAAGGGAGAATGTCGAGCATGAGGTTGACATAGATGACTCTTTCCCAGATGAACGAGTGTTTGCAATATCCCTCAAACATACGCCATGGTATGCAGATTTTGCAAATTACATTGTGTGTGGGCTGATGTCGGATGAGTTGACCTTTTAACAACAGAAGAGATTCCTGTTCGATGTTAAAAAGTACTTTTGGGATGAGCTATACTTGTTCCGAGAGTGTGCTGACCATGTCATCAGAAGGTGTGTTTCGGAGGAAGAAGTGGTAGAAATTATCCATGCTTGTCATACATCTCTAGAGGGAGGGCACCATGGTGGTGTTCGCACCGCCGCCAAAGTCCTCCAGAGTGGATATTATTGGCCATCACTCTACAAGGATGCACATGAGTTTGCAAAGAAATGTTCTAAATGTCAGCAGCAAGGCGGAGTGTCTAGAAGACACGGATTACCTCTTACTCCTATTTTAGAGGTTGAGCTATTCGATGTATGGGGGATAGATTTCATGGGCCCATTTGTGAGCTCGTTTGGTAATAAATATATCTTAGTGGCCGTAGATTATGTTTCCAAATGGGTGGAAAGCCATTGCACTTCCAAACAACGAAGGAAAAAAACGTTGTCCAATTCCTGAAACGCTACATATTCGCAAGATTTGGCACTCCGAGAGTAATCATAAGCGATGGGGGATCCCACTTTTGCAATAAGTGGTTCTCAATGGCACTGAGTAAATACGGGATGAAACACAAAGCGGCAACCCCATATCATCCCCAAACAAGTGGCCAAGTCGAAGTGTCGAATCTGGAAATAAAAAGTATTTTGGCAAAGACAGTAAATGTCAATAGAACTGGTTGGTCTAAGAAAATCGATGATGCACTATAGACTTATCGATCTGCTTATAAAACACCTATCGGGATGTCTCCATATCAGTTGGTTTATGGTAAGGCTTGTCATCTACCCGTTGAGTTAGAACACAAAGCATTGTGGGAATTGAAAGCTTTAAATTTGGACATGTCAAAAACTTCAAGGGAAAGAACAGAGCAGCTGAACGAACTAGATGAATTTAGATTCAGATCATATGAAAGTTAAGCTATCTATAAAGAGAAGATAAAGAAATGGCATGATGCTCAAATACTCAAGCGAGACTTTAAGGTAGGAGATTGGGTTCTACTATACAACTCGCGACTTAGACTCTTTCTCGAAAAGCTCAAATCCAAATGGTCTGGACTGTTTAGAGTAACGCGAGTATTCATCAATGGCTCCATAGAAGTTGAAGATCAGGAAGGACCTCCATTTACAGTGAATGGCCAATGTCTGAAATTGTATATGGGAGATTGTCAAGAGATTTCGTTGGTTGATGTGGTATATTTGGAAGACGGATGAAGGCGCTTCCGCGTCGTGCCGTGACGTTAACTAAGGCGCTGTTTGGGAGGTAACCCAAAAATCCCTTTAATTACGTTATTTTTATTTTTATCAGTACTTATTTCCCGGTAATAAAATGGTATGTTGTTTGTGTAGGTGAAAGTACTAAAATGAATGAAGGATGACAAACAATAGATCCTGTTGGCGAGTCGCCGAAGGGGTCGGCGAACCCGATCGTATCCATCTTATCACTCAGAACATCGTAAACACTGAAGTCTGTTAAACTTTGTGAAATTTGGAGATTATTTGTGAATCGCCGAAAATCTCGGCGATCTCGATCAAAACTGCAGTTTGGATCTTCACAATGACTGAAGATACTGTAAAACTCGGCGAGTCAAGTGCTAACTCAGGGGATCGCCAAGATATTCGGCGATTAGAACTAATATCACCAAATAGAACTGGACTGATGCCATGACAGATGGAGCAACTGCATAACCAGGATTACCTCTTCACCTCTCTGTTTGTCTTACTTACATTTAGTTTTGGATACTATTATTTGCATTTAAGGACAAATTACTTTTTATTTGTGGTGGGGTGAGGCTCACCTTTTGTTTGCTTGATATTAATATTTGTGTTTTGTGTACATTTGGGTTATCTGTTTTAATTGTATTTTTAAAACTGCTTTGCGATTATTTGAGCTCGTGGCTCCGTTTACTTCTAATTGCAAAATTATTTTGACCCTTCCAATTTTTTTGAATTTTTCGCTCATTTTTGCCACCGCTTGTGTTGAAAGTGGTTGTTCTTTTGCAAAAATTTAAGTCTTAATTTCAATCATTACCGATGACTTGAATAGTGCTCTCAATTGAACGAACATGAATGTACGGCTACGATGAGGCCAAATGAAGTTGCATAGACAATATGTGAACTCTTTGCATCTCGTCGTGATTAGCCATTTATCGAATTGATTCTCTTGTAATGACCGTTGCACACTAGCAAAAGTATGAAGTCTTGTTTAACTTAAGTGTCGATGCCTTGTGTGATTAGCTTGCTTTGAACTATGCATGAATAAACCTACAATTTGCACTGTTAGTCTGATTGATTTAGAAAGGTGTCCTCTTGAAATGATCTTAGGCAACTTTAAAGAGTGTGAGCCAAATTTGACTTATACCTCTTTTGTGGCCTACCCGTGAGTGTGTGAAACTCTTTTGAACACCCTTTGAGTCTTACCTTTCTTTGGAAGAACCTTGATAAACCCTAAACCTTACTTGTCCACTACCTATAATCCTCTTAATTTGTGATTTAATGAATAGCCAACTTAGGCCAAAAGCCTAAGTTGGGAGTGTGGTGAAAAGGAAAAGGAGAAGTCAAGAAGTGCAAGAAAGAGTCCCCCCTAACCCATGGTATTGCATAAGTGGAAACCCCTTACATTAAAAAAAAAAAACTGTGGAATAAAGTACGAAGGAAATTGAGTTTCCAAGCAATCCATGATTATAGGAAAAGAAGGGAATGCCTTGAGAATACCACATCCCACGAAGAAAAAGTCACTGAACCTAAATAAACATACCTTTACACTCAGCCCCATTACAAGCCTTAGAAAGACCTTTTTGATCTTGAGTTAACTGAATTGAAAGTCGATTGGAAAATAAGGGCAAACCTATGGGTGAAAACATGCATTGTGTTCCTCTTTTTTGAGTGTGAGCGTTGCATCTGATTCTTGACCTAGAATTGATTAACCTCTTTGTGTGAATATGGAATCATTCTTCATGTGAGGGCATTTATATACTTTTTGTTGAGCTTGAACTTGCACAAGTAGCAAGTATTGCGAGCATGGGAATCTTTGGTAATGGTGTGTCACAACCTGAATCTTTGAGTACACAATTGATCCTTGCACAAGTAAATTGAGTCTTGTTGTGTGCATTCATGATTGAATATTCTGTAGCACTGTTTAAGACACCCTTTTTGAACGGCTGAACTTGAGTTTGCTTGAGGACAAGCAAAAGTTTAAGTTGGGGGTGTTGATGAGTCCACAAATTGGACTCATTTAGGGCTCTATTTTGATAAGAATAGTGTCCTCGAATGCTTATTTTGTCTAAATATCTGATGATAACTCATAAGTATCAGGTATTTGAAGTTTTAGTGAAAGCATGGACACTTAGGCGCAAAAAGAAACAAAAAGGATGAAAAGAACGAAGAAGCTGAAGCATGAGCTCTGCCGAGCACACTTGGCGAGTCGCCAAAGGGACAGATTCCGCCCTTTGTTCCAGTACGCGAAGCACTTAAGGAAGAGGATAAAAAAGGCGATAAAAGGAGCAGTTGATGCTTCGCCGAATAGTTCCGCGAAGCAGTACTATACCGCCCAATGGTCCAGAACGTAAAGAAACTGAAGGCAAGCACGAAACGGCGTTGAGACAGAAGAAGGGCGAGTCATCAAGTAATTCGGCGAACTCGACTAACCGCGCCGAATTATTTGCCAGCACTAATTTCTGATGGCTATAAATACTAAACTCTCTATTAATTTTTAGGGAGTCGAACATTTAATTTAATTTCCAGAATAGAATAGTACTTTTTGGATATTTTCTCTCAAGTTTGGAGAAGGTTTTTGGGAGACTTGAAGAAAGAAGGGTTTCATCTTCCCCAAGGTGGAAGTGGGTCTTCTCCATTCTTTTTCCTTTTCTTAAATCAAGCTATAATTTCTTATACCCATTTGATTTCACTATCATTTTAGGTGTATTTTGTTATTTCTTGATGTGTGGATAAAATCTCCGTTCTTGGGGTGTGATTTTGCAAATATGAGTTGATATTATTGTTGGGTCTTGCTTGCTGATAGGTTAGATGTAGTTTAATGGTGATTTCACCTAGTGGTTGTGGTTTAACCTAAAGGGTTTGTAGTTGCAAATACAAAGCCACCCATGTGTTTTTGGCTTGCCCGAGAGGGAGGTCGCGAAACCATGACCACTAGACTAATGGCCTAAGGAGTGGGTCGACATGAGGTTCAGCCCGAAAGGGTGAGCCCTAGTCCCATATCCTAACACTCGGCTCGAGAGAGTGAGTGGGGTAAGGCGTAGGCTGGTCTTCATGCGGCAAATGGGTGTCTGAGAGGAACGCATTTGAAATGGGGTAAGTTGCCCGAGAGGGAACTTATTTCCATTTAAAGCTTAGCCTAGTCACCATTATCTTACAAATTTCCTTTCAAAGGCATGTACCCAACTTCTTATCTCAACTTGTATTGCGGTCACATCCCAAGAATTCTTACCCATACTTGATTTTCTTGTTATTTTTGTTGTTTTTACTAATTGTGACAAACCCCCAAATCGATATTTGACACTTTCGTGTCACCCCATTTAATGTACTATGTTTTTACTAGTTAATGTCTTAAGCTACGACTAGTTAGAACTAAATTTTATTTTTCTATCAATTCTCAAAACCACTCCCTTGGGACACGACCCCAACCTTTAGTTGGGTTACTATATTATCGACGATCGTAGATACTCGTACCATAGGTTA
Source organism: Solanum chiquidenum (assembly GCA_029582725.1). Lineage (NCBI taxonomy): Eukaryota > Viridiplantae > Streptophyta > Magnoliopsida > Solanales > Solanaceae > Solanum > Solanum chiquidenum. Next base: position 13,271 of record JAJOOS010015101.1, read on the forward strand.
GTGTCGTTGGTCACGATAAGCATCAGTCTCTAAAAGTAAATGCCTTTGATTGGTACACGGATCTTGAGCCTAATTCTATTGATAGTTGGGAGCAACTAGAGCACGAGTTTCTCAATAGATTCTATAGCACGAGGCGTACTGTGATAATTGTAGAACTTACGAATACTCGCCAAAGGAAGGGTGAACCAGCCATAGACTTCAAAAATCGATGGAGGAACGCGAGCCTAAATTGCAAGGATAGGCTTAGTGAAGCTTCTGCAATAGAAATATGTATCCAAGGGATGCATTGGGAGCTTCTTTATATCTTACAGGGAATAAAACCAAAATCCTTTGATGATCTAGCTACTCGCGCTCATGATATGGAGTTGAGCATGTCCTCTGCCGGAAAGGATATGACGTTTGTCCATGACCATCGCAAAGGAAGAGACAAGTAGGAACCTAAGAGATGGAGAATACTTATGCCCAAGAACGACAACAAAGAGTCAATGAATGTTAATGTGTCGCCTGTAAAGTTCACTACGAAGGAAGGGAAGAAGAAAAGTGTGAGAACGAATTTTCAAGCGCGTTCAGACCAAAAATCGATCCTAAGGGAAATACAAGAAAAGGAATACCCTTTCTTGGATTCTGACTTTTCTGATATTTTCGATTAGTTGCTTGAATTAAAGCTCATTGAGTTTCCAGAGATGAAGCGGCCTGATGAAGCTGGAAAAGCTGATGACCCAAATTATTGCAAGTATCATAGACTTGTGAGTCATCCTTTTAAAAAAAAAGTTTTGTCTTCTAGGATAGAGTGATGCGATTGGTTAGAGAAAAGAAGATTGTCCTTGATGATGAGAAAGATAGTTCTAATCAAATCTCCATCACATTCGGCTCGCTCGATCCGGTCCAAATATGTATCACTGAAAAGCATGAAGAAGAGTCATTGGAGCTAGATAAATCTCAAGTTGATATATATGGTGATGAAGATTGGATTCTTGTGACTAGGCGAAGACGCAACAAGTCAATCTTACGAAAAGAATCATGTGAGCAACCGATTATAAAGAAGATGGTGAAGAAACTGGTAAAGCAGAAATCAATCAAGCGCCCAAAGAAGGCAAAGGTAGAGGTGCATCACTACCAGAAACACCGACATCCTGTAACTCTAGAAGAATTCTTACCAAGTTGGTTGCACACAAAGTCTACTCAAGAAAATGTCGAGGCATCATGTTTTAATGCTGATAAAAAAGAAACAATGAAGGTATCTCCAACTGACAAAGAAGGAACAACGAGAGAATCCTCACCAAAAGTGTCTCCTAGTGGCGAAGAAAAAGCAACAAGTAAAATCTTGTCAATGATGCTTCCTTCATCTTCTGAAAAATCCTATTAAACCTTCTTTCCAAGAAGCACATACATGTGATACAAAAATCACATTCACAGATAATGATCTTCTATTTTGTGAAACACTACACAATCGTCCTTTGTATATGGCTGGTCACGTGCTAGAGAAGAAGATAAATAGAATCTTGATAGATGAAGGATATGGAGTCAACATTCTGCCTATCCACACATTGAAGGAACTCGGCATCACGACCGAAGAACTTAGTGAAAGTCGTTTGTTGATACAAGGATTCAATAAAGAAGGACAGAGGTCCATAGGCTCCATTAAATTAGAAATCCACATGGAAGATTTGCGATCAAGCGCATGGATGCAGGTGATCGATTTAAAGACTTCATACAATATATAACTTGGCAGGCCTTGGGTACACGATAATAGAATTGTCTCATCTTCTTACTATCAATGTTTGAAGTATCTTGAAGATGGGATTGAAAGGAAGATAGTTGCAGATGATAATCCTTTCACCGAAGTTGAGACACACTTTGCCGATGCAAAATTCTATTTGAAGAGTTATATTGTTAAATGGACAAAATCTAATGATGTCAAATCAACCAAGTCTGAGAAGATCACAAGCAAAAGAATCGATACGGCTGTCGGAAAGGTAAAAGTTGACACTGAAGAACTTTGTCCCAATCTCAATGATGGAAAAATCATGTCTTCAAAGAAGAATCTGACTTCTGACTTTGCTATGTTCCAAAAGTAAAGAAAGAAGAAGTCAAATCATCTATCCTTCAAGAATATGCATTAAGAGGACTAACTCTTCCTATTAGATGGATTTATGCAATAAACTTGCCTCCAAAGCTGCCAGGAAAGACAATCGCTCAAAATCAAGTGCGAGATGTGGCACTCCCTACAAAATGCATAGGAGAAGGTTTTGATCCTAATGCTTACAAGCTATTTGCGAAGGCTGGATATAACCCTAATGAGCCATCAATGTTAGGGGAACTCCCATCAGTTGATAAAACCAGGCAAGCACGTGAAGGCCTAGGCTATAACCAACCACCGCCAGTTCGCATCTCCATAAGAAGAGCAAACAATAATCATATAACTTTTGAAGATGATGTCACTTCTCCCAATAGAAAGTCTTCCGTATTTGATCGACTTGGAGAATCTACTGCAAGAACTTCTGTGTTTGAGAGATTAGGTCCATTGAAAAAGAGAAACAACAAGCATCAGATAAGTTATCTAAAAGTGACAACGCTGGCTTCATCTATGATCCAAAAGGATTTCAAAATTTTGATTCCTTCTAAAATGAGGCGATGAGTGGAACTTGTGGTTTCGTGTAAAGAGGAACTTAAGGTAAAGGCTCATATTGTGGTTTACACCAAGGACCGTGAGGAAGGTGAAGAAAGTGTAGGCTCCTCATATCATGTTACAATGCAGAATGAGCACGATTCTTTTCCTCAAATGAAGATTGATGAAGAGTTAGAAGATATTGTCTGGTGTTGTCATATATCTGTCAATGACAATGACTCTCTAGAAGAGGAAGATAGTGGAGATGCTCCACCAGAACTTGAAGAAGGAGTGAAGACCACAATAGACCCCTTAAAGGAAGTTAACCTTGGCACTGATGAAGACCCAAGGCCTACTTACTTGAGTGCCTTTCTAGAAGTTGATGAATAAATCGCTTATATGAATATACTCAAAGAATATTGAGATGTCTTCGCTTGGAGTTATAAAGAAATGCATGGCTTGAATCCTAAAGTAGCAGTCCATCAGTTGGCAGTCAAAAATGGTGCTCGTCCTGTTAAGCAAGCCCAAAGATGCTTTAGGCCAGACTTGGTTCCATTGATAGAGAATGAAGTCAACAAACTCATTGAGGCAGGATTCATTCGTGAAGTTAAATATCTTACATGGATTTCAAGTATTGTTCCTGTAAGGAAGAAGAATGGCCAAATTCGAGTTTGTGTTGACTTCAGGGATCTCAATAATGCATGTCCTAAAGATGAGTTCCCTCTTCCTATTCCTGAGCTAATGATTGATGCCACCACTGGTTATGAAGCGATGTCATTCATGGACGGTTCTTCTAGCTATAATCAAATCTGCATGGCACCAAAAGATGAAGAACTCACCGCATTTTGCACGCCTAAAGGTATTTATTGCTACAAAGTGATGCCTTTCGGTTTGAAGAATGCTGGTCCTATATATCAAAAGGCTATGCAAAATATATTTGATGACTTGCTCCATAAAAATGTTGAATGTTATGTGGATGACCTGGTGGTAAAGTTGAGAAAGAGGAGTGCTTATTTGAAAGACTTAAGAATGGTGTTTGAGCTGCTTCGAAGATATTAACGAAGGATGAATCCATTGAAGTGTGCCTTCAGAGTTACTTCTGGAAAGTTCCTTGGCTTCATTGTGAGACATCGAGAAATTGAAATAGATCAAGCCAAAGTTGCTGCAATATCGAAGATGCCTTAGCCTCGAAATATTCATGAGTTAAAAGTCTCCAAGGAAAGCTAGCCTACTTGAGGAGATTCATCTCAAATCTAGCAGGACGATGCCAACCATTCGGTCATCTCATGAAGAAAGGTGCTCCTTTTAATTGAGACAAAACATGTAGCGATGCCTTTAAAAGTATCAAGTCGTATCTAGCAAAACCTCCAATTTTGGCAGCCCCTATACCTGGAAAGCCATTGATACTCTACATTGCGGCACAAGAAAGGTCTGCTGGAGCCCTGTTAGCTCAATAAAATTGGTAAGGGAAAGAAAACTCTTTACTACTTGAGTAGAACGATTATACCAAATGAGCTGAACTATACGCCAATTGAAAAATTGTGCTTGGCGCTAGTCTTCTCAATTCAAAAGATGAAGCATTATTTTCAAGCCCATGTTGTTCATCTTATTTCTAGAGCAAATCCCATCAAGTTTGTTATGTTGAAACATGTCCTTAGTGACCGACTAGCAAGATGGTACCTCCAATTCCAATAGTTTGAGATCGTGTACATCCCTCAAAAAGCTATGAAAGGACAAGCATTGGCGGATTTCTTGGCAGACCATCTGATACCAGATGATTGGGAGTTAACTGATGAGCTTCCTGATGAAGATGCGATGTTAATTGAAGTTCAACCTCCTTGGAAAATGTACTTTGATGGAGCTGCACATCGTGGCAGAGCTGGTGCTGGTGCTGGCGTAGTGTTCATCACTTCACAAGAAGAGATCCTACCATTCTCCTTTACTTTGAAGCAATGTTGCTCTAATAATGTTGTTGAATACCAGGCGTTGATACTTGGACTTGAGATGGTCGTTGGCATGAAGCAATTAAACTTACAAGTCTTTGGTGACTCTTAGTTTGTGATCAACCAACTCTTGGGAAGTTATGAGGTGAAGAAGCCCAAATTGCATCCTTATCATGATTATGCTCAAAAGTTTATAGGATGGCTTGGAGATGTAACCCTTCAACATGTACGTAGAACGGAGAATAAGAAAGCTGATGCATTGGCTGCTCTAGCTTCAACACTAACCCTTCCTGATCAGACACAAATGACTATTTGTCAAAAATGAATAGTACCACTGCCAAATGAGGAGGAATGTATAGAAAATGAGCTTAATCATATCGTCGCCATTTCTGAAGTTGTCAAGGAAGAGTGGAGACAACCCATTATTGACTACATGTGTTATGGGATACTTCCAGAAGACCAAGGAGAAGGACTGACATTCGTCGTCGTGCACCTCACTTCATTTACTACAAGGACTCATTAGAAGATCATTTGAGGGTGTACTATTACGATGTTTGGGAGAGGAAGAAGCAATTCAAGCTTTGCAAGAAGCACACTCGGGAGTATGTGGATCACATCAATCTGGACCGAAACTCCACTTTCACATAAAGAGGATGGGGTATTATTGGCCAACCATGGTGAATGATTGCTTAGATTATGCTCGGAGGTGCAATGCTTGTCAATTTCATGCGAATTTCATACATCAGCCGCCCGAAGTATTGCACCCAACTACTGCATCTTGGCCATTTGATGCTTGGGGATTGGATGTTGTGGGACCACTACCAAAATCTTCTGGTGCACACTTGTACATCTTGGCTGCAACAAATTACTTCTCAAAATGGGTTGAAGTTGTCGCTCTTAAAGAAGTGAAGAAAGAGAATGTTGCAAATTTTATCCGAGTGAATATCATCTATCGCTTTGGCATCCCTCGCTACATAATAACAGACACTGGCAAGCCATTTGATAACATGTTAATGAACAAAATTTGTGATCTCTTTGGTTTCAAGCAGCGTAAATCTTCTATGTATCATGCTGCCACCAATGGTCTCGTTGAAGCATTCAATAAGATTCTATGCAACCTCCTGAAGAAAGTTGTCTCCAAGTCCAAACAGAATTGGCATAAAAGAATGGAAGAAGCTTTGTGCGCACATAGGACGACGTACCACACTCCAACTCAAGCAACACCATATTCACTCGAGCGTCAAATACCTTCCTTAAGACTTGCTATTCAAGAAGGGATCACTGAAGAAGAAAATGCTCGAATGCGTCTTGCTGAGTTAGAAGCACTTGACAAAAAGATGCTAGAAGCCCAACAAAACCTTGAATGTTATCAAGCTCGTCTATCTCATGCTTTCTATAAGAAGGTTCGCTTAAGGTGCTTCCAAGTTGGAGACCAAGTTCTCGCGGTAAGAAGACCCATTATTACTTCGCACAAGTCTGGGGGAAAATTTACCTCAAAGTGGGATGGACCATATTTCGTAAAAGAAGCATATTCACATGGTGCTTACAAGCTTGTTGATGCAGATGGCGTAAGGATCGGTCTTATTAATGCAAAATTCCTAAAGAGGTACTACCCTTGAAGTAAGATAATGCTCCTTAAGGTACGAGCTTAAACTGCATGTCACTCCTTGCCCGCAAGAGTATAAATTGTGTAGTGCACAACCACAAAAAAAATCACTCACTCCCCCAGAACTACGTTGTGACTTAGTCCTCTTTATTGAGGTACGTAGGCGCTTAGAATATATCCTAAATTCAGTTGCATGAGTTTCAAAAAACCCATATGTCCCACTTGATCTGTCACATGACAGTCAAAACAATAAATGTTTTATTTTATCTTTTGTCTTATCAAACTTTAGGCTTGTACGAAGAATTGATTAACGATAGATGGGGGCAAACCCTTATAAAATATGAGTTTCTTTAATAGCATGGTTGAAGTTTCTTTAAATTCTGCCAAGTTTACAAGTTGAAGTCTTCAAATCCTCGAAGTATGCAAGTTGAAGTCTTCAAATCCTCTAAGTATACAAGTTGTAGTCTTCAAATTCTCCAAGTATGCAAGCTGAAGTCTTCAAATCTTCCAAGTATGCAAGTTGAAGTCATCAAATTCTTCAAGTCTGCAAGTTGAAGTCTTCAAGTCTGCAAGTTGAAGTCTTCAAGTCTGCAAGCTGAAATCTTTAAGTCTGCAAGTTGAAGTCTTCAATTTCTTTAAGTCTGCGAGTTGAAGTCTTCAAATTCTTCAAGCCTGTGAGTTGAAGTCTTCAAATTCTTCAAGTTTGCGAGTTGAAGTCTTTAAATTCTTCAAGTCTGCGAGTTGAGGACTTCAAATTCTTTAACTGTGCAAGTTGAGGTCTTCAAATTCTTTAAGTTTGCAAGTTGAGGTCTTCAAATTCTTTAAGTCTGCAAGTTGAAGTCGTACAAGAAGCATATTCAAGTTGAAGTCTTCAAGTCTGCAAGTTGAAATCTTTAAGTCTGCAAGTTGAAATCGTTAAGTCTGCAAGTTGAAGTCTTCAAATTCTCTAAGTCCGCAAGTTGAAGTCTTCAAATTCTTCAAGTCTGCGAGTTAAAGTCTTCAAATTCTTCAAGTCTGCGAGTTGAGGTCATCAAATTCTTCAAGTCTGTAAGTTGAGGTCTTCAAATTCTTCAAGTCTGCAAGTTGAGGTCTTCAAATTCTTCAAGTCTGCAAGTTGAGGTCTTCAAATTCTTCAAGTCTGCAAGTTGAGGTCTTCAAATTCTTTAAGTTTGCAAGTTGACGTCTTCAAATTATTCAAGTCTGAAAGTTAGAGTTTTCAAGTCTTGACACCATAAATTACCTTTTTTAGGGCGGGGATTTGTATTTATCCGCTTTTGCCTTAAAAATACCATCAAGTTACCTTTCTTAGGGCGGGGATGTATATCTATCCGCTTTCACCTTAAGAATACCGTAAAGTTACCTTCCCTAGGGCGGGGATGCGTATCCATCCTCTTTTCGCCTTAAAGAATACCTTTAGATTACCTTTCTTAGAGCGGGGATGCGTATCCATCCTCTTTTCGCCTTAAAAAAAATACCTTTAGATTACCTTTCTTGAGGCGGGGATGCGTATCCATCCTCTCTAATCCTTGAAGAATACCTTTAGATTACCTTTCTTAGGGTGGGGATGCGTATCCATCCTCTTTTCACCTTAAAGAATACCTCTAGATTACCTGTCTTAGGGTGGAGATGCATATCCATCCTCTTTTCTCCTTAAAGAATACCTTTAGATTACCTTTCTTAGGGAGGGGATGCGTATCCATCCTTTTTTTCCCTTAAAGAATACCATTAGATTACCTTTCTTAGGGCGGGGATGTGTATCTATCCTCTTTCACTTTAAGAATATCAGTTGTATGATAAAATTTAAAGTTAACTTCGAAAAATCACCTAGAAAGATTCTAAAGGTATTAAATTTTGAATTTCGGATATGTTGAAGAACTTTGTGTCTAGATTCGAAATAATCAAGCGGCTTGTGATTTCGTCATTCCTACATCAAGACACGAGTGTTTTAGTAAAGCCACACAACTCCGAAATTTTCAGCATGGCAGAATCTAGAGCTAACTTCAAAAAATCATCTAAAAAGATTCCGAATGTATTAAATTCTGAATTTTGTATATGTTAGAGATCGATAAGTCTAGTTTCTGGAAAATCAAACCGTTCATGATTTAGATTTTTCTACAATGAGATATGAATTTTCTACGACAGATGTATCAAGCTGTAAAAAAGTGCCGAAAATCAGAAAAAGGGAGGAAAATTACGTTGAATTATGCCCCTTTTGTCGTAGGCTTGTAGCTCACAATCCGTAATTGAAGAAAAATTGTGGATACAATGTGTCTATTTATAGATGTCATGTGATGGGAATAAAATTCTTCTCCTAGTCGAATTACAAGTCCTTTTTGACTAGGTAAATAGAAAAGATATATAAATTTGAAATTGAGTAAGACTATAATTCCTAGTTCAACTACAATTTGAATTTAAATAGCGTCATAAAATAAGAGTTTGAGGCAGTGATTTTATCCTACTACAACTAAAATTCGGGCTAAAATTTGCATCATAATATAAGATGCATATTTAATTTCTTCACCTGCCACGTCAACATTCATGATTCCTATCCTAGGCGTTTGTTTATTTGTGGCCTTGCCATAAATAGATCAATTTTAAAGTGGGCAACCATCATATACAGATTACCTCATAATTCCAATTGGATGAGGAAAGTAAAAAAAAAAATATAGCCAAGTGGCCACGTGAGCTCATGTATCCACTTCAATTATTCTTGTCCAATTATATTAAAGTGGTATATTAATTTATGGCATTTCAAATATATGGTATATAATTGTCATGTAATTAATACTTCAAGTCTAGTCTTTGAAACATAAAGTATCTCGACAAGACTTGAAGCATGGGGCATTTGTAATCATTTAAAATTTATTTAAATATAAATTTAATAAATGATTCGAATTATATTAAATTCATAAATATATTAGTCCAAATAAATATTATGGATTAATATAATTGAATTAAATATTTAAATTTAATAAATATGAATTTAATTAAAGCCCGCTCCATAAAGTCCATATGCCATGTCACTTAAATCTGATTGGCCGAAGGAAGTCCTCTTTAAATCACAACTCCTCTATTTTAAAACTATAAATAGGGGTCTTCATAATTCAGAAAAGAGGACCAAGAATTCTAATGAAAAGCTAGAGAAAGCTCGTGGATCAAAAGCCGCAGATTTCTCAACAAGCTACAAGTTCAAGAATTGACGTGTTCAAGTCTCAAGAACGATCAAGAACGACCAAGATCAAGAATGATCAAGATCAAGACCACGGAATTCAAGATCAAGCTCGAAGCCCTTGAATTCAACTAGAAGTCAAGATCAAGATAAAATTCAAGTTCAAGATCAAGTTAAAGTCGAAGTTCAAGTTCAAGTTCAAGTCCAAGTCCAAGATCAAGTTAAAGTTAAAGTTAAAGATCAAGCTCAAGCTCAAGAGCCCTTGAATTTATATTTGAAAAGGCGAATTTAGAGGAATCATAGAGATTGTAACAATCACACTTAAATCAATAAAATGATTGTTGCTTAATTTTCCGTTCTTGATTATTGTTTTCTCGACGTGAATTTTATTTTCTACAGGAAATTAGTTTAAAGTCCAGATAAATATATCTGTGAACAAGTGACTCTCCTTTTAGATGCAACTTAACTTCCATGTGCTTATCCCCAACTCAAAGTTTCTTTCAAGTTACCTTTTATTTGCTTTCCTCTTTCATTTGGTCATCAAAGTATATCCAACGATGTATTCACAGGTTCCATAAAATTTGGTACTCAATTTTTTTTAAAAATATGTCATTGAATTTTCAGAAATTATTTTGTCGTGTCATCCGTTAAATGTTAGAATTATTTAGGAAAAAAACATAAAGTCATCATTGAAATTGGCATGGCTCGGATTTTAAAACGACACTTTAACTTTGCAACCGTCCTATTACCCCACTAAACAATTTTGAACAGATATTGTTATATCATTTTTCGTTCACCTGACATAAAGAGTGGTGTGCACTCTCTCAAAGAGAGTGAGCAACCTAAAATAACTTATTTTATTTTATTTTTACAAGTATTTTATTATAAAATATATTTTCTTATTTTTCTTATTCTTTTAACTTTTTTCCTTTTTCTTTTTTCTCCTTCTTTCTTCTTTCTTCTTGAAAAATTTATTGTCATCTCCATTAAAGTATCTCACTTTCAATGTCACCATTTTTACCATGACTTCACCTTCTTTCTTTTTTTTACTACTATTAGTTTTACTCTCTTTAATTTTAAAATTTATCTAAATATTTTCTTACATTTCGAACAATTTGATAAACCCATTAAATTTCAAGATGAATAGGAAATATCATATAGTATTTTTTTATTCGATTTCAATTAAGTTCTTTCAATTTTCGGGGAATTCATTGATTCTTTTCAAATTATCATTTCTAATTTTGAAGTTATATGAAAAGGAGTAGTTGATAATATCTTCAAAAAATTTAATTTTCTTAGAAAAATAACTAATTTTGTTATCAATAATTCAATACAGTCTAAAAAATAGTATGAATGCTATAAAGAATTTGACCAGAGAAAAAAATAAGAAAGAGAAAAAAAATGAGAGTTGGGGTTCAACTTGACTAGAGTGGGGTGAGAGTGGGAGGTGAAGAAAAAGAAAGAAAATGGAGGGATGAATCACTTAAAAGTGGGAGGTGAAATATGAAGTAAAATTTAAGATGAAATCAAAATTGAAATAAGTCTAAAGTGTGTGTGTGTGTGTGAGAGAGAGAGAGAGAGAGAGAGAGAAATAAAGAAAAAAAAAAGATAAAGAAAAAACTTAAAATGAAAACAGTTACATTTTTAATTAAATTAACACGTTTCATGTAATGATTGGTGTGTGAATACACTTACTTCTTAAAATCTAGGGCTGATCGAAAAATGATAGAATAATATATGTTCAAAATTGTTTAGTGGGGTATTAGGATGATCGCAAAGTAAATGTGTCTTTTAGAAAATTCGAGACAACTTTAGTGGTGACTTTATGTCTTTTTTCAATTATTTATATCATCATCACAATACATTTAGTTCATTCATGCTAAGTACTAACAACTAACATATCTCTACTATTACTAGAACTAGTGAATTCATATGCGCTTCGCACGGTCATCAAAAACATAAATAAATTAGTAAATATTATTTGAATAGAAGATATATTATACATATTAAAAATATATTTTTATGTATATTTAATAATTTTAGTTGAAATTTTAGATAATTTTTAAGTGTTTCTTTCTTACATAAAAAAAGAATATAAGATAATTATATTATACCTTCCTATAAATGTATAGATGTATAATTTGGTTCCATCGGAAAAATATGATTTTTTTTGTTTTTACATGTCATCATCTTCTTTAGAAGTTAAAGCACCACTTGTAATTTAAAATGATTTTAAAATAAATAACATAAATACACTATTTTTCAAAGTGAAAAAAGCAATAGAAGAAGAAATAAATAAATATACTTTTAAATAGATTATATAT
>JAJOOS010015102.1:0-36958 GCA_029582725.1 Solanum chiquidenum
GCATTCTCAGTTTTGCATGTCCAGTTTGAGCTATCCAGTATTACAGAAATTCAGTCATAATATGTTAATCACTTAATCTATTGGGAGTAGCATAATACCGAGTTGGACTAGGGTTCAGCGTACTCATATAGTCCCAGAACTACGAGCCACGTAGGTGTAAGTCCCCTCCGTGGGCATCATTTAGTGATCACGCCAACATACCTCTATACCTTTGGCCGGGTATATTGGGTCCTCTCGATGGGAGCATACATCGGACTCCACATTTCACTCATGTGGTTTTATTGTCGGTTATTAGTAGCTCCCACAATTCAGTCAGACTCTATTGCATTGACCACATTTACAGTTCATTCAGTATTCAGTCAACATGTTTTAAATTGGTCATTGCATTCAGTTAGTTCAGACTCAGTATCTCATCTTATGCATATTATTTTATTGCTTTATTGCTTTGTTCAGTTATATGTTATTTCAACTTTACTCTATCTTGCATGCTCAGTACCTTTCAAGTACTGACGCATACGTGCGCTACATCTTCTCGTGATATAGGTTCAGGTTCTCAGCATCCAGATCACGCTTAGATCGATTCCCGATCTTCAGTTCAGCAGATTAGTAGTGGTGAGTCTTCATCCTCCGAGGACCAGAGACATGATATCCTTACTGCTTTCAGTTTTGCTAGATCTAGTTGGGGCATGTCCCAACATTTCTAGTCAATTTAGAGGCTTACTTTCAGACATAGTTAGTTTCTACCTAGTATGAGTTAATATCTTTTGTATTAAACTCTCTCAATTATAGTATATGAGTATTCCCCATCTTTTCTTTATATATGATTTTAGTTTCCGCATCAGTTATTTTTATTCATGTTAATCATAGTATGCTCATGATCATGCCAGCAGGGTTAGCTTGAGATCACTCGTGGTCCTAGGTCCCGTGTTCGCGTCTCGGGGATAGTCTCGGGGCGTGACACAATTTCTCAAGTCATGATGGCACCTACTATACCCTACCAGTATGTAAGCCAACATGTAACCCAGATCATCAAGCAATGAGTGTAAGGGCAGAAACTACCAAAAACAATAATCTAAACAAGGCGGAAACAAACCAAAATAAATATATACAGAAATCCCTTTCAGAACCTGGAAGTCTCTAGTACAGAGCTATCTAATAAAAAGTACAAGTCCCAAAAATGGACCACAACAAAACGTGTCTCAAAGGCAACAAGACTAGCTAAAACAAAAGAATGAGACAAGACAAACCCAAACGCCAAGTGCTCGCCCTCGTCTCCGAATCACAGCTGCAAAAGAAGGCTGGAACTAATCACCGCTGGTAACTGGTACTTGGACCTGCATCACGAAAAAGATGCAGAGCGTAGCATGAGTACCAACACAACATGTACTCAGTAGGCATCAAAGGCCGACTGAGCAAAAAGGGTAAAAACAATAAGAAATGATAGAATCTAGACACAGAGAGGTCAAAATGGATATGAAAAGGAAGCACACGAGCATACCAGAAATAAACTAAGTACAACTAAACTAAACCTAACTGGACCCCCATAAGCCCAGATGGTACACTCGTGCGCAAGTTTAAATAAAATCTGAACGGACCCCCATAAGCCCGACAGGTACACAGAAAAGCTACGTCTACTGAGAAAGAAGAAAACCGAGCTCCCAACCTAAAGTAACCAAGATAACCCATCAGGCTCCACCCAGCCAACAATGCACTCCCAGCCCAACTAGAAAGAGTGACCCTAGGGGGCACCCTACCAAACAGTCCACTCCCAGCCCAACTAAAAAAAGGGAACCGAGGGTGAGGTTGATATCACGAGTCGTCCTACCATGCAGTCAGCTCCCTGCCCAGCTAGAAAGAGCGACCTGGGGACACCCAGTCACCAGCACACTCCCAGCCCAGCTAGAAAGAGAGGTCCGGGGGTGATCAAATCACAGGAAAGGCTCCAAGCCTATACTATCTCAATCCCACGCCTTTAGTGATGCACCGAACCTTCGAGAACGCGTTGAAACTACAAAATTAGAGGGAGAAGATACAAAAGTGTAGCAAGCAACGATAACGCCTAATCTAAGGCTCAAACTATCAAACTCAAGTCTGTTACTCCATTCTACAAGGAGCTAAGTCATCCGAACGACGTCGGCAGAAAGTCAAGGCTATCCAGCCCACACGGGTCATAAATCTAAGGCAATGCTAGTCTAACTTAGACTAAGGACATCATTCTCACGGCTAAGGATGAATAAAATATACAACACATAGCATACAAGCATACAATAACATTTAGCACATAAGCATGCAACTCTACTAAACCGGTTAACATGATACTACATCCGAAATATGGCCAATCGTCCCTAACATGAGGTATCTAATCAAAGTAAAGTAGGAAACTGGTACCCACCCCTAATTCACTCCAATCGACATATTTTTACACAATTAACCGAGCTCCCAACCTAAAGTAACCAAGATAACCCATCAGACTCCACCCAGCCAACAATGCACTCCCAGCCCAACTAGAAAGAGTGACCCTAGGGGGCACCCTACCAAACAGTCCACTCCCAGCCCAACTAGAAAAAGGGACCCGAGGGTGAGGTTGATATCGCGAGTCGTCCTACCATGCAGTCAGCTCCCAGCCCAGCTAGAAAGAGCGACCCGGGGACACCCAGTCAGCAGCACACTCCCAGCCCAGCTAGAAAGAGAGGTCCGGGGGTGATCAAATCACAGGAAAGGCTCCAAGCCTATACTATCTCAATCCCACGCCTTTAGTGATGCACCGAACCTTCGAGAACGCGTTGAAACTACAAAATTAGAGGGAGAAGATACAAAAGTGTAGCAAGCAACGATAACGCCTAATCTAAGGCTCAAACTATCAGACTCAAGTCTGTTACTCCATTCTACAAGGAGCTAAGTCATCCGAACGACGTCGGTAGAAAGTCAAGGCTATCCAGCCCACACGGGTCATAAATCTAAGGCAATGCTAGTCTAACCTAGACTAAGGACATCATTCTCACGGCTAAGGATGAATAAAACATACAACACATAGCATACAAGCATACAATAACATTTAGCACATAAGCATGCAACTCTACTAAACCGATTAACATGATACTACACCCGAAATATGGCCAATCGTCCCTAACATGAGGTATCTAATCAAAGTAAAGTAGGAAACTGGTACCCACCCCTAATTCACTCCAATCGACATATTTTTACACAATTAAGCTCAATCTAATAGAAAGAAAGTCGTAGCCTACCTTAAGGCGGATCGCGCGCGCTCCAAATCACTTTGTCGGAGCTTTTCCTTCCCGAACAACCTTTGAACGCTGTCACTCTATCAAATATAGGATCACAACGTTAGTATGGTCGTTTAGACACCAAAATCACAATAAACAGAGACGAGTTAATTTTGGAGTCAAAATGGGAATCGTGGGACCCGCACTGAACTGTTCAAATTTGACTCCGTCAAGAGACCCTAAACAGTACCCCAAACTTGTGTTCCATTTTGGAACACAATTCAAGGCTCAAAACGCAGCAAAAACCACCAAGCAAGGAAAATCACACTTTAATCAACTTAAAAGAAGACATGCAGCAGTCTAAACTCGAAATTTACAAGGATCTAATGGTGCCCAACACTCCTTGAACACTCCACGGCGAAGCCACGACAATCCCCAACACGTGAAATTTCGAATCACCCAAAACCGAGCTAAAATGAGTGAGATATGACCAAAACAATGAATGCCGAAAATGAAAGCTCGAAAAAGGTTACATCAGTCAGGTTTATCGCGAAATTACCTCAAACTACGTGCACCTGACAACTTTTGAACACTCTACAGTGAAGCCACCAAAAATACAAAGCTCCCGCACTTCGAATCGCCTAATTCGGTTGAGAGATGAGAGAGTTATGAAGATTTTAAGTTTGGAAAAGGGTTGGTGATATTTCTGCATTTTATAGCAGATTTTTCTGCATTAACTTTCTAAAAACTTAAAACTCCGACGGGGTGCTCCGATCTCGTATGGAACCCCGTGCACGCAAACGAGATATGCAATCATACCAAATTCGATATTTCGGACTCAATGACACAGTTAAAATTTCCATACGAGGTCATCTTAACAAAAACTGAGTCCCACATCCAATCGCCATTTTAAGTCAAAAACCATAAAGGGCTCGGAAAAATCTCATAAACCTCGGGACATAAAAGAAGGGTCAATCTAGACCAAACTCGACATTCTGGAGCTAACCGCGCTGACGGAATTCTCATCCGAGCGCATTTACTCAGAATGTTGACTAAAGTCAAACTTAGGCTTAAACTTAAAGTTAAAACGCTTAATCGCACAGACTCACACTGAAAACCTCGGGAGTCATGCCGACCATGCTACTAGCCTAAAATGACCCTTTCGGAGCTGATGGAATCGTCAGAATTGGATTCTGATGTCATCTTCTTGATCTTTTGATTGAAAATGATCGTTCAAGGTTCATAAGCTACAAAAATACTAAAACTCGCACAATAACCAAACGAACGACCAGGTGACCGAACTGTCAGTCCCAGCAAGTCATAAATGACTTGGGGTCGCTACATGAACGCTCTAAATGACACACAGAAGGCAAAACACAGAAGTGACCAAGAGGGTCATTACAATACTAGCGAAGATATGAATTTTATACGTTTTTGAGCTCCGATGACGGTTGAAGCCAATAGACCCATCCACCATTAGAAAATAAAGATAGGCCAGGGTCACTATATCCTTTTGTCTTCGACTTTTCCGGATGAAGTTACCATTTGTAGATGAATTTGATAGCAGACATGAAAATAAACTCAAAAAATTGGTGAAGAAGGTGTATTTTATAATTTAATTAATTAATAGAGAAATTAACTGAAACATGGCATTTTAAAATTAATTTTGGGAAGTAAATTGTTATATTCACGCGCGTCATTTGCGTGTTCACAAAACATTAGGAGAAAATGGGTCAAAATGGTCAATTTACAAAGGTATTTAAGACTTTTGTATGGTAATAGGACGCTCGCAAAGTTAAAGTGTTTTTTTGAAAATTTGAAACAACTTCAGTGGTGACATTATGTCTTTAATTTGAAGTTTTGAAAAACATCTTCTAAAACATATTTATCAATGGTAATTCATAAAAAATATTTTTGAATAATTGATATACATTACATATTTTATGTTAACGATGATTTTATTTGTTTGTAATTAAAATTATAACATATAAATCATATCGATAAATTGTGTTTGTCGATCATAATTATAGATACTGTTTATCAATTATAGGTCTTGTTATAGCTAAATTATATATGTCTATAATCATCCAAAATGATAATATTTTGAGGGTAAAACAATCTATTCAAATCCTATCGTACTTACAATAAATAAGTCAATTGTTAGTTGCAATTCATAATAAGCATAAATCGTGTTTGTTGATCACGATTATAAGTATTATTTGTCAATTATAGGTCGTGTTATGACTAAATTATGTATATCTAAAATTATTAAAAGTTATAGTATTTTAAGAATTAAGAAGATTGATGTATCGCATCCAAAGAATAAGACGGGTCCAAAATTTTGGTGCACTTTAAATTTTAATGATAAGATATTGGGTTCGAGTCTTAATTAAATAAGGAGTTATATGTAATTTCAATAAAACAAGGTAAGGATAACAGCGTGTAGTAGTTGCAGTTCACACAGCCGACGATGATAACGGCGACGACGCCGATGGAAGGCGCAATTCTGAAACTGCCGTGTCTCCGGTCGGTTAGCCGGAACAGTAATTACACCAATCGGAGCTCCAATTCGTTCCCATGGAGGTACCGGCGGTTACATATTTCAGCTTCAGCAGCATCAGCTTCAGCTCCATTAGTAGAAGGCCCGAAACTTGGACCCGGTTCGCTAGGGCATATCACCCGGTCCGACTTCCCTATACTTCACCAGGTCTTACCTCTTGCCGATTACTGTATGTATATGGAATTTGTTTAAGTAAATTTTGATTCAGCCTTTGGCAGTATGGAAGAATTTTGGTGTTTAAGTTTTTTGCGAACTCAGTTTTTAAGGTTTTGGAGGAAGTGTTACAAACTCAGTTTTTCAAAATAGTATTGTGCAATTGCTTATAAAACCCTAAAAAACTTTAATTTTGCCAAAACTGTTTTTGCTAAAAACTCCGCAGTGCTGGAAATGCGTGTTTCAGTATACGCCGACTTCTTTGATGTGTGTATATGTTATATGGATACATTTATCAGCTTAATCCCCAAATAGATTTTATGAATTCAATGTATTTATTGTGATTTGACTATAATGGTGGCTTTTCGCATGCTGCAGCTATCCGAGTTTGAAACCAGCTGTGCTTTGCACATAGGCAGAGTTAAGATCCTGTAGAAATGCTAGCATAAGACTAAAATTTTGAGTGCCATAAGTAATCTAAGTGGAATGATCCGATACTCTATTAGTAGGCATTTTGAATGAGTTGGTCTAGATTTGGAAAAAAAGTAGTATTTGAAGTTGAAGGTGAAAAAGTGTATTTGGTTAATGTTGGGTATGGTGTCGTAGGATTTTATGTTGCATGGAATGATATGATGGTGATATTTGCAGGAGATAAATGGCTTGAAGCTTGTATATTTGGACAATGCTGCAACTTCCCAGAAGCCAACAGCTGTAATCAAAGCTTTGCAGAATTATTATGAAACTTACAATTCCAATGTCCACCGGGGCATTCATTATTTGAGGTACTCATCTTGAAAAGATTTCTATTCAACATGTTTTACAATTGCTATAATAAAATCTACAAGTTCGTTGGAATTTTATTTTATCTCTCCATAAAAAGAAATTCATTTCGAATTTTCTTTTTATAGGCTTGTGGTTAGGGATCTTCCTTTATACGATTATTATGTACACTATGGACTTGAATAAAGTGGAATAGATACAAAAGATTAATAGAATCCAACACACTAATTTAGGATTGAGGCATAGTTGATTGATTGTTTATTAGATATGCGATATTGACTAGTTTTTATTATCATTTCGAACCAAGTGCAAAGGCGACAGATGAGTATGAGTCAGCAAGACAAAAGGTGGCAAATTTCATTCATGCGGCCGAAGCTAGAGAGATCATTTTTACAAGAAATGCTACTGAGGCTATCAACTTAGTGGCTTATTCTTGGGGACTCTCAAACTTGAAACCAGGAGATGAGGTGTATTTTCTTTCTTCCAAAGCTTGATATATGTTTAATGTCTGGATTTAGTTATTTGTGAGGATCATCCAGTCTCTTAAAGTTTTCTAGCAGTTGTGAAAGTTACTTAGATATGCTGCTGGTATTTGACTACAAATTGCTGTCTGCTAACTTTGCAGATTATAACCACAATAGCTGAACATCACAGTGCAATTGTTCCTTGGCAAATTGTTGCTCAAAAGACTGGTGCTGTCCTGAGGTTTGTAAATTTGACAGAGGATGAAGTTCCAGATGTAGGGCAATTAAGAGACTTTCTCTCAAGGAGCACAAAACTTTTGGTCATGCATCATGTCTCGAATATGTTAGGTTGGTGAATAATTGTTCTATAGCTTACCACTAATTTTGATTTCCATATAATAGAAGGATCTTGTGGACCTACAATTCAACCTCCATCTTAGTTTGATGGAGTGCTAGAGATAATAAATGACGCTCTTAGTTCAACTTTGTAAAAACACTCCTTACTCTGCATTTATATTGACCTCAAAAGGGAAAAAGTGGTCAAATTGATCTTTCCGTTGCATGAGCCACTCCTAGTCATAGTGTCATTCTGAAATCTCAAAAGAACTACTGATAGTCATAGTCAGAAAGAAACTAATAGAAACTGTTGCAGAATAACAGATTTACTTTCAACTTCATATACTGATATGAAAATAGTAGAAATGAACCAAGCTCGTCTAGAATTTTCCTTTTTTTAAGCGTGGATCAATTATTGCATAAAACCTGCAGGAACTGTTCTATATCAGGTTTCTCTTGACTACACCTGCTTTTCATAATTTTCAAGTTTGTGGCACTCTCTGATTTTAGCTGATATTCTTAAAAGGATTCTTCATTCCGATTCTCCTTTTTTCTGTTGCTTAACTGAAAGTTGATTGGGAACAGAACAACTGGAAGATAATGATTAGTAGTTTTGTATGATATATTGGAATTCTGGGAGAGATTGCCTCTTCACTTATCATTTTATATTGCTCTTGGCGAAGCTTGGTGAAAAAATAATAGAAGTAAGCAAACAAGTAATTCATACACTTGGACCTGTGAGAAAGGAAATGAAAGCCAGCAAATACTTCATGATTGAATTTGACTCTAACATATCAGATACACTCTCTTTGTGCATTTAATTTCCCATATTTTTATTCATCTGTTTCTTGTCCATTGGTCTCTTCTTAGTGCTACCCCCATTTTATATGCAGCTTCTGTTCTTCCTATGGATGAAGTCATAAGTTGGGCACATGATGTTGGAGCAAAAGTGCTTGTAGATGCTTGTCAAAGTGTCCCACACATGGTGGTCGATGTTAAGAATCTAGACACTGATTTTCTTGTTGGTTCCTCTCATAAGGTTAGGACAATGCCATGTACTATATAAGTGGTTCTCCATTGAGTAGCAGAAATTGAGGTTAAACATGCTTCAGATGTGTGGGCCTACAGGCGTTGGATTCTTGTATGGAAAGAGCGAGATCCTTTCTGGCATGCCTCCTTTCCTTGGTATGTAACTTCTCCTTAACTTTGATTCTCAACAAGAAAATTCAAAGCCAAGCATCTTTTACCGACATTCCGCTTCTTCAGCTCGGAGTTCTTGTACTTGATAAATCTCATGCCATGTGTAGAATGATTATAACATTTTTAAATGTGGTTTTATCATTGATTAATTCTCAAAAAAAGATATTTAACTATGATTTCAGTCAAGCAGTTTCTTAACTTGTGTTCCTGTCCCTTGAATTACAGGTGGTGGCGAAATGATAGCTGATGTGTATTTGGATCATTCCACTTATGCTGAACCTCCTTCGAGGTTTGTTTCTTTTTCCCGTCATCCCGTGTTCCTATATAATTTTCTGGCAATACTTTGACAACTAGCTAGCTGTTCTTTTGACCATTCAAACTGAACTGCATCCAATGCCTGCCTTGAACCATGATCCTGGAATCTTATTGAGTTGTTATGATTTTAGTTTATCTACTTTTCCATTTTCATCATCTCTAGATATTACTACCATTACATCTAACCTCAAGCTGTGTTTCTTGGATCCTTTTCTTGCTCCACTTATATTGAATAAAGTACTGTCTGCTAAATATAATAGCACTCATCGCTTCCATCGTCAAGATAGATCAACTTGGAAACTTCATCTTCCCTTCATTGTCATTGGTTCTTATTACTGTTGGGGAAATGTTATATCTTGATTCTGTGATTTAGATTTATGCGCAGACTCCCACATTTGTCAGAGCTATTCGTCCTCATCTTCATCATTTCTGTGCATCATACTATGCTTCTACGTCTTAATTTTTTCCCTTTTAAATTCTATACGTGACATTGATAATCAAAGCCTCTATGCTGATGACTTTGATTAGCCCTTCTCATCTTATTATTAAGTATGTCTAAATTCTTTTTAACTTTATATTGGATCTGGAAATAATACATAGACCTGGATCTTCAGTGTTGTGGCTAAAGCTCAATCAGCTACGAGTAATTTTTAAATCAAAGTTCTCTTCTAAGTTTCATCTTCTAACCCTTTTTGTAATTGGGATCAGATTTGAGGCTGGGACTCCCGCAATTGGAGAAGCAATTGGGCTTGGAGCTGCAATTGATTATCTTTCTGAAATTGGCATGCAACAGATTCATGATTATGAGGTGGGCCTTTTATCCCTTAACCTCATGTTCATGAAAGAGACATACTTTTACACTATGAAATTCATGCATCCGTTTACATTTCCATTTGCTAATTTCCTCCTTCCATATGGTAGCATCTAGATTACCTATCCCCCCCTCCCCACCCGCCACCCACACACAAATAAATAACAATAATAATAGGTGGTTGCGCACAAATTTGTATGAGGCAAACAATGTGCCACACTTTTGCGCAAAAAATGCACTACACTTTTGCATTATACTGAAGAGATCTAAAGTAGTGGTTGGATTATGTTTACTGCTCTTTGAATTTTTTAGTTTTTAAGCTCCAGCTTCAAAGAAGACATTGAGAAACCGTCTTCCTGGGTTTGTGGCTCTCAGTATTTGCTACTGAGTATGACGATCTGCCGCATCATCATGCCACATAGACGCCCCATAAGTGCCACATGGAACAAAGTTGCTCACGTGGAGGGATCACATAGGAAAAAAGCTAGTTTATAGTGGAAGTTCTAGAGATATGTGGAGAAATCCCTTGGAAGACTTTACCCACCCAGATGCCTTATAGCAAAAAGAGGAATGTCGCCAACAAGAACTAGGAGGTGCCATTCGAGGTTGAGCCAAATGAAAGGCTGACATCCCAAGAACCTTCTACCACTCAGGCGAGTGAGGATGATGTGGAGGTCCTGCCCGAGGACGTCTCGCTCGGTAGAGAGTGGGCCATGAAGGTTAATGCGGGAATTGACGCTATCGAGATATTTGACCAATGCTTAGGGAAAGTAGAAGACACTCTAAGCGTTCTTGAGGGGCATACCCGTGAAGAGATTGAAAGCATCTTAAATGACTTGGATGAGCGTACACAGACCGAGGTAGAGATGAGGCAGACCATCGCTACTTTAGAGTGCAAACTCAGGGAGGCGTTGAGCACAATCGATGCCATGAAGGCAAAGATGGAGGCACCAAAGAGCATGTCAACACTGGTGTGACTGAGACCGCAAGAAATATTGTCATGACGAGGCAGGCAAAGATCGAGGCTTCCAAGCCACCAGTGTTCAAAGGGGTTCGTGATACACAAGAAGTAAAGAACTTTCTTTGGCACTTGGAGAACTATTCCCGACATGGAAATGTAAGGGATGATGATGCCAAGATCAACACTGTGGTGTTGTACTTGTCAGAGATTGTCATGCTATAGTGGAGACGTAAATCGACTGATGCTAAGAGAGGTTTGTGCACTATCAACACATGGGATGAGTTCAAGGTCGAGTTCAAGCGACAGTTCTTCCTAAATAATGTCGTGTACAATGCAAGAAGAAAACTTAGAGAGTTGAAACACACAAGGAGTATACTGGACTACGTCAGGGAGTTCACGACCCTTACGCTTCAAATACCTGACCTCACTAGTGATGACATATTGTTTCACTTTATGGACGGGTTGCAAAATCGGGCTAAGTAGGAATTGCAACACCGACGAGTATGGATTTCAGGAATGAGAAGTATGACAAAGACAGGCAATAAGTCAGAGGATAGCATTTCTAAGGGTGGAGGAGGCTGTGGTAAAAGCAAGGAAGTACATCAACAACACCACAAGACTCGAGATACCCACAAGTTTGATCAACAACAACACAAAGCAAGGAAGTACATCAACAACAACACAATGTCATACCGTGATCGACCCTATCTCCATTGTCTATGGGTCATGGAACGAGAATGATCTTGTATGATGCCTACTATTACTATACCACAAACAGAATCAAGCACACCTTTCGGCTATACAACTTGTGAAGGGGCTCAAGATGGAAGGGTCGATGTTCTTTGGAAACCAGTGCAAGTTTTGAGGGCGACAAAGACAAAAAGCCATTGTCATGTTCCACGTCCATTGGAAGGGGTAATCATCAGAAGAAGCAACACAAGAACAATATGAAGACTAGTGGATATTCAAAGATAAGACACGAGAGTTTGCACAGTTGTAATGCGCCGTGGTCATCACAACATCAAGTGGGGGAAAGTATGACGACCTGCCGCATCATTACACCACATAGGCGCCACATGGAACAAAGTTGCCCATGTGGAGGGGGCTTACATAGGAAGAATGCTAGTCCATAGTGGAAAGTTTAGAACTTTTAATTAAACAAATCAAAGCTTCATATTAATGAATAAATTTTTTACATCAACATCCAACATGACGTATTTCAAACAAATGTCTAACCTCTTATTAACTAGAACTGATTCTTACTTTTATAAATAATAATGAGTATTATTATGTGAAGTTAAACGCTTAATGTCTTTTAAGAATATACCTTAAACACAAGTAGTATATAAGAACAAAAAAAGATAATCCTAAATCAATAATATTTTGTGTATGTGTGTATGTATTTAAGACCTCTTATTATAATTTGGCTTTAGGCCACTTATTTTTTTTGAAACGCCTTTTAGAAGAAGTCCCAAAAATTGGCACAACTAACTCTATCCAGTATGGATGTTGTCACTTAATGTAGATTAATATCATCTTTAGAATCATCTAGAACCTGGGTGAAGTTAATCAATCAACAACATCCCGATAAAGAATGATTTTGGTGATATGTTTCTTCCCATTTTCATGTTCTTCCTCAGATGGAGCTGGGTAACTATTTGTATGATCGCCTCTCTTCTATATCTGATGTTCGTATTTATGGGCCTGCACCTTCACGAACTGTTAAGCGAGCGGCTCTTTGTTCTTTCAATGTTAAAGATGTTCACCCTACAGATATCGCAACCTTCCTTGATCAACAGGTATGGGAAATAAAACTCCATCCTAGCTCTTGCATAGCTACAATCTTTTTCTTTTAGAAAAATGAGGGCATTTGTAAGCTAGTCCACTAGAGCATGTGTGTTATTGGTTAAAAAGTCGTGTAAATGAAATATTTCTAAATAGCAATGTTTTCTACAGCATGGTGTAGCTATTAGATCAGGTCACCATTGTGCTCAACCTCTCCATCGACATTTGGGAATCAGTGCAAGCGCACGGGCTAGCCTTCATTTCTACAATACTAAAGACGACGTTGACAGATTCATCGATGCACTGAAGGACACAATCAACTTTTTCACTTCTTTCAAATGAGGGTATTTTTTGTTCTCTAACGTACCTCAAGTCAAATGTAATATAAACAAAAAACTTATAATTATCTCAATTTAAAGGTGTGATTCATGAATAAATTGGTTTTGAGGAGTTAGATTAATACTTGACATTATTGTAAATTAGATACTGATATCAATTACTCATTACCATTCATTTCAATTGTTAAGTTAGAGCTTGCAATTTGTATTGCTCAATTAAAATAAATTGCCGTAGCATTTTACTAACTTGACATTACTATGTCGAAAGCATTCTCTTCAAGTTAGATACATACCTGACTGTACTAAACAATGTTAATACATTTGAAAAAAATTACACTGATTTACGAATGAGACTGTAAATAACAAGGTGTACGAAAAACTAGACTACTCCCTCTCTTTTATATGCCTTAAAATTCATCTAAAACTCCTACTATTAAGCTATACTCGATAAGTTTGGCGTTCACTTGTGCAATACGCTCTTCTTTGGTGACTTTGCGTTCTTTGGAGACGGATTCTGCCACAACATTCAACAAGAAACTGGTTAGTGAAAGCCAAAATTTGGAATGCAAAGTGTATGTGGGCTTTCATCAGCGAAAACACACACTCACCTTCTGTCTTGCCAAAGCTTCATAGTCAATCCTGTCTTTCCACTTACTCTTCCGAAGCTGAACTGGCCGGTTCCCAACATACTTCCCTAAAATGAGAAAGATTTTACCGTCACTTAGGGAATCGAGCAATGAAAGTTCGGCAGAAAGTATACTGCCGGTTAAATAACTATATCAACAACAAACACATCCATTTTGCAAAGAAGCCTAAGAAAACCACACTGCTCAAATACTCTTAACTCCCTTCCTTGTTTTCCTTTACCTAATTTGACTTCAACAGCACACTCCTAGTTGCTGTGGTGCTGGGTCATCCAGTAAATCTTCTCGCATTGGGGGAGGGGTTTGCAGATAACACTCTTCCGTCGGGCCAAATCTTTTGACCTTATGACATCAAAAGGGGATAGAAAGAGACCGATATAAGGCATCAACAAACAGAATAAACAAGGAAAATTTCAGATCCATTTGGTTATCATCCCATACCATTCCGGTCTGGTGATCTTCAAATATCAAGCTATGCCATTTGAGATGTCGATTATATTAATGTAGCAGAAGTAAAGTAGAGACTATGCCTTACAAATATGGAAAGACCACTTACCATTCATTTCTTTAAGTGCCACGACAAGGTCTGAAGGGTTGGAAAAACTAACAAATCCATATCCCTTGGTCTTACCAGTCCGCTTGTCTCTCACAACCTGTCATTGTTACATTGTTAGAAACCCTTAAGACATTACAAGAACGATGAATGTACTTAGCAACATTCTTCATTTTAGTGCTAACACGTGCATGGAAACTGTGAACACATGCAGTCTACACAACAAACAGGAAAAGAGAAAAGCACTATAACACATGCTGAGGTGAGGAGTACAAGTTTGGTTCCATCCCAAAGCCCAACAATGGCCTTCTCCCACATCACGACACCATTTTGAAATTATTTTTCCCCTTTTTTTTAATAAATCAAAGCTCTCCCCCATATTCATGAATGTCTTGAGATACGGACAAAAACGATAAAAGAAAGAAAAAAAATTATAGACATGAAGATCTCCACCCCTTCATGATCATCATCAGAAGTTGCCAGTTCGTAACAACATTCCCAATGTAGTCACACAAGTGAGGGTAGGATGTATGTAGACCTTACTCTATCTTTCTGTGGGGTAGAGAGGTGGTTTCCGATAGACACTCGGCTCCTCAAAAGACATGTAACCAACACAAGTCCATGTATAACAATTAAAAGCATCACTATTGTAAAACATGAAGTGATTCTAAAAGAACTTACCCTGCCCATGTTAAAGGAAGGAAATCTTGAAAATGTTTTTGATAAAACATCATTATTCACCTCATTCCCAAGGTTACCACAGAATAACCGAAAATCATCTGCATGACCCCAATAGTCAATTTAGTCAGCCAACTAACAGAATTCAGTCAACTGACAACCATCTTACAACAAAAGCCAATAATCGAGCAAACATAGCACAAGATGAAGTGCTAAGAAAGTCATATGGGGAAGTCAGACAATCATTTTCAGGGCAGGTATGCATTCATTATAGTATTTGCATCAAACTTTATGTTGCTTACACTGCAGCATTGGCCTCAAAAGAAAAGGCTTCCCTTCCCTCTACCGAAAACCTTTGGCAAATATAGAGTGCATCCCCTGGTATACGATAAAATATTTTTCAATACTCAATTCTTTCATGTCGCCTGAACTATGATCTTTGGTCAGGCATCTCCCTTCCAAACATATTTAGTTTTCAAGGGAAGTTGGATCAAAATATGAAATGACACTTATTTTTATTTCCCTAAATGATCGCACAGGTGTAAGGTGACATTCACCATTCATAACTGCTTTTCCTTAAATTTCCAGACCTTCAACTGCATGGTAATTTACTGGTTTAGCGCTTCCCCAAACTTCAGACCTACAATTACACGGTTATCCAGAACATCACAGCTTTGACATTCTTATAAGCACTGCCATAACCCTTCATAAGAAGGTACTACTTAACTCAATTCATGTCTAAAACTATCCGGAACTCGAGGAAACCAAATTGGAACAACCACACTAAACAAAATTCAAGTTTTTTAATTGGGTAACACAGAATTCAACCATTTGACACAAATTTGAATTGGAAGAAAGAATTAAACAGAGCAAGCGAGCTTACTCTCTGGCCACTCTGCAAAAGTAGGATCTTCCCAAGTCAGTCCTGCTGCCTTCCGAGGCACAGCTTCCTTTTTCACTTCAACTTTTTGCTCAATCTCACTGCTTGCAAGCGCAGCTTTCACATTCTCAATTGCCTCGGGCGTGATTGCTTGTACAACTCTTTGAAATAATTGCTGCCTCTGTCCATTAGAATTAGGCACATTAGAAACATTGCCAAGTAAATCTTCTTCTTTTTTGAGAGGAACGAATTGCAAGGTTAAAAAAACAACATGGATAAAGATGTACAGGGGCTCTACTTCAATGAAGATATTTTGTCCCATTGGCTTGCTAACGGGGAACTAAGAAGCATGCAATTTGTGTAAACATATAAAAAATTTACACAATAGGCATACATTCATGTGTACACATATGATGGATAAACGTACCAACCAAGATATCTTAATAAGAACAATCAATTACAGAAGCAATAACATTGGCATAATACATAAACACATACTCAAACTGGCAAGTAACCACTCAAACTTTAAGAGTACCCATCTAGACACCTCAACTTGGTCTCAACGGACAACTAAACACTCAAACGTGTTCCCTTTGTCTCTTGTAGACACCCGATGCTAATGTGACATATATTTTGTAAGTATCTAAATAATCATTTTGTAAATTGGAGTGTTCAACTGACACAATGGAGACGAGGCATACTCAAAGTTTAGAGTGTTTAGTTGCCCGTTGAGGCCAATTTTGAGTGTCTATTTACGTATTATTATGGGCAAATCTCTAGCCAACCTTCCTGCAAGAGATTTAAGATTTTTACATTACATGTGAGTAACTAATGCATCTGAAATATTAACTCTGTTTTTTTCCTCACTATCTCAATCCAAGTCAGTTCATCAAGAGTAAAATTAATGTAATTATTAATCTACAAACAACAGGTCGAATATGTTTTATAAGAATCAATTCTTACAAAAAAAAAAAAAATAGTTGAAAATTGAAATACTTACCTGTAAATACTGAGGTAAAGAGTAAACGTCGGGAACAGCTGCCGGAGCAGAATAGACAGGAGGAACAGCGGGAGGAGCAATTGGCGAAGGAGCAGAGCCAATGTAGAGCTGCGATGGTTGTTGTTGGAGATGAAACGGCGTCTGAAAGTATGTGCCGTTCAAGTAATTGTATTGCGATGAAGTCACCGTCGACATAGTAATTACCGGTGGACGGAAATGAGAAAGGAGATTTTCCGATCACTGAATTTAAGGGCTTGTTTGGATAGATTTTGCGGTGATAATAAAACGAGATTATTTCATTCATTAAAAATACTGAAAAAGGATCATTTGAGGTGAATGGAGAGAGTTCTAGAAATATTCTTTCTAGAATCTAGAAGAAACTAGAAATGGGAAAAAAATTATACTCAACTCGTCTCAATTTATGTGACATTATCATTTCCGTAACTCAAGGAGAATATTAAAATTAATCTTTTTTCAATTATACAAATATGATATCTCTTTGTTCTTAATTACTTGTCTATTTTAACAAATCAAGAAAGGATAAATTTTTTTTTACCTATTATACTCTCAATTAATTACTTTGAAAAAAATAAAACTTCTTGAAAATGGACAAGTAAATAGGACAGAAAAATATTCTTTTTTCAATTATACAAATATGATATCCCTTTGTCCTTAATTACTTGTCAATCAATTTTTTTTTAATAGGTATATCAATTCAAAGATGGACAAGTAATTAGGACAGAAAAATATTCTTTTGTGATGGACTCAAAGAGAAAGTATGTCATATAAATTGAAAAATAGAATGAGTGTTTGCTAATACAACTCATGCAGAGCGTGGATACAACACGAAAACAACTAAATTAAAGAAATAAATACAATATATCAAGCGAAATTGCATGTGTTGATTCAATTAGGTTGATTGAACACATACAAAAAGGAAAATTACTGATATACACGTCTTATGTTTCTCTTATTTTTAAGATTTTCTTTTATTTTTAAAAATCTCTAAAATCCCTTATTTCTCTTTTAATTCTAAATTATTTTATAATGTATCCAAACTAGTTTTTAATGTATCCGAACTACATATTATGTATCCGGTTTGTTTTACTTTTTTGGGGATTAATGTAATTACAAACTAAATAGGGATAAATTGTAATTTCATATTAAAACTATGTGATTCCTAAAATTTATACTACAAAAATACGATAAATACAGAGGAAACAAATATATGGGCCTTCAATGTAGATTGAGAAGTGGGCTAACTAACAACCTAAAATTGATGGGCCTTCAATGTAGATTGAGAAGTGGGCCGAATTAGTTTAGTAGTATAATGGTGGGCTTTTGATTAAGTTCGATTTCCACTCACTCAAATAGAAGCCCAAGTAGATGATCCTAAAATTTGTAAAAGATTCACAGAGCTACTTGTTTTCATACCGCCATTTGACAAAATCAAACTTTAGACGCAACGTTTGAAATTATAGATGACTGATGTTCATTAGCTATGCTTGAAGCTCAGCTAAAATTAGTTGGATTTTAGTAATTTTTGCTTAACTTAAGTTATTTCAGTTTGAAGTTTATGCATATACGATTGAAGTCAAGCAAAAAAGACGGAAGTCAGGCAAAATGCTTGAACTTTAGTGACATATGACTAAAGTTCAAGCAAAAATAGCTTAAATATGGCAAAAGTGGCTCATCATCATCAGCCACGATTATCTGAAATTTAGTGAACGAAACATCAGATATTGTGTCTCGAATTAGACTTTATCAAGGTCAACTTCAGATATAAGGTAAATACGTGAAAAAACAAAAAATCCTTAATCTCTAGAATGATGTATAACACCTACTTGCAAAAAAGCACAAAACTAAAGTTATATTACTAGTAGTTCTAAAATTAAACTTCTATTTTTTTTAATTTTTAATTTATAGAAATATGTGAAGAACAAAATTTGAAGTGGTGTGGACCACATTTTCCCCACACCAAACAATGTTCTTCATTATATAAAAAATAATTAAAATTTCCACCTCAAAATACCAAAAATATTATTATAAAAAAATAAAATAAAGTGTTATGGAGTAATTATTAGTACCCCTTATATAGCAAACATACGATAAAGCCAAAGATGGAAAAAAAATTGCATGTAATTGTACGGACAAAAGGACCATGAAGATCGAACGGTCTTTATTAATCCACGTGTCAGCATGGCAAAGGTGAAGCCGTTGATTTGGCTTTCGAAGAACGAGCCGACAAACAGTACAAGCTGACACGTGGGAGACTAGACAAGTTGTGGGGACCACAAAGAGTACGTGTCAGTACAGTACAACACGTTACTCCCGTAATTTGCGGGAGCTATATTTGCACACAGCTAAGCCAGATAGCCAGAGGTTGATAAGTTAAAATGTTTTAACAGTCGAGGTTAGGTATCAAATAGACGGGTTGAGTTGAAATTAAAAATATTAAAATGGGTTGAGATAGAAATTGGGTTGGATCCGGACCCGCTCAAGTTTGCTTTGGGCTCAAATGAGTTGGGTTCAAATGGGCTAAAAAATGGGTTGGGTCTTGACCCGTCCAATTTAACCCGATTAATCTCAATAATTTTAACATAGTGATATTTAACTTTTATAATCACAATTCGAATTTTCGCTCAAGTTTTTTTTTTACAAAAGTAACAAATTGATAGATAAATCATAAAAGATGTTAAAAAGATAATAATTCATAGGAACATATCTTTAGTAAAGAGTTTTAAAACGGGTTGAAATTAGAGATTGAATTGGGCTCAATTGAGGATTCTCTTAAAATGGGTTAAACTTGAATGAGTTGAGATTGAACTCAATTTAAATTATCTTGAGCCCAACCCTTAAAATTATGAGCGGGTTACCTATGTTTGGGTTCATTTTTGACACCCCTAGTCGAGGTTATGATGACGTGATAAGTATTTCTTCGTTCTTAGTTAGAGATTTCAAATTTAAATTGTGAATAATTGTCTTTATTAAAATGCGTTACTCTAAAATTCAAAGTAGATTTCAAATAATGGGTGAAAAATCAAAATAAAAAGTTGAAATGCATTTTAACTCAATTTTCCATGTTATAACAAACTCATATAATTTGATTCCAATTGTGATGACTTGGTATCACTCTTAATTAGTGATTTTAAATTTAAACGGTGAGTAATCCATCTTTGTTAGGAAACATTTTACTATCTAAGTGAAATTTTTCAATGTGTCTCCAGATTAATCAAAATGCAAAGCAGATATCGAATAACAGATGAGAAATCAATATAGCAAGTACAAACAAGTTTTTATTTAGAAGAGAAATAATTTAGTGCCATCAACATGAATTGTGGTGCAGTGATGGGGTTGTTCCTTTCTTAACTAAAGGTCTCGAGTTTGAACCCTGAATATGGAGAAAATCCTATTGAGAACGTCACCTCAAAATAAGTCATGTATTATGTAATTTAGATCTAGTCGATACTTATGTGGGGGCTTCAACTACCAGACAGAAAAAAAAATCTAATCTCACTAGAGAAAAACAACCTCCTTCTTTCACACCCCCACCTCTTTGCACCCATTTGTACAAATTGTCTTCATGTCATTGAACTCTGAAACATTTGTACTATTTAGGGTAGTCATGAAGTGATTCAACATATATATATATATATATAAATGTACCCGCACACTATATTTTTACACAATTTGTAAAAAAAATATCTCACATTATTAAAATTATTTATTATTTATTTCACATGACTAATCTCTTTCCTGAGCTTCTTCCCATACAAGATTTGATATAACTTGTTGAGCTTATCGAACTCAAAAATACTCTTAACATGTACTCATTATTTTTTCTTATAAAATATTGTAACTTTAAATGTATATGAGGAACAACAAATAAAAATGAAAAGGAGTTTTATTTTGAAAATAATATTTTGTGAACTAATTTTTTTTATCAAATACGTAAATAAGCTAATTAAATACTTATAATTAAGCCAGTTTAACCGGATATATATATATCCTCATAGTGTAGCTTTTTTTTTGATTATTTAGTAAATTATCATAAAAATTTGTTTATGATTACTATTTTATAGGTAATTTAATTATATAAATATTTTTATATTGTAAATACATAAAATTATAACTCTTTGACAAGACACCTCTTTCGTTTGTCTGTTTAATGGAGTCTGCACATAATTATTGGAGCACATCATATTTTATTCCTATAAATATTCATCTTCAAGATTTTTCAGTAGTAGGATCAGAGGCGTATCTAAGGAGTCACCGGTTTAACGTAAATTCATGGTTCCTTCGTAAATTCATGGTCCCTTCACAAGATTATATATAATAGTGTTATATTTTTAAAAAATATTAAAATATAGATGTGTGAACCCACATTTGAAGTATCACATAATGCGATTATAACTGGGTGCACCTCTCTCCGCGAGGTTAGAAATTTGAATTTTTTATTTATCTTATTTTATTTTTCTTTCTAAAATTAGATAACACGTCTCTAAGTGGTAATTGGTATATATATATATATAAGAATTAATTTTAGACCTATAATTTTAAAATTTTAACGGTTTTCAGTAGTAAAATTCTAAATGTCGAACCGAATAAATTTATATCATAGATCAACATTTTTATAACAGTGTACCCATCATCTCAAAATCCTGGATATGCCCATGAGTAGGATCTTGCACCAAAACAAGCTAATTAGCCAATTTCAAAAGAACATTCTCACGAGGAGATTAATAAATTAGACTAAAAAAATTAAAATAAATTAATGCACAAAATATCTCGCTTTAGTAAAATTCGGAGAAATATCACACCCTAAAGTTTATGATATAGATAACTTATCCTGATACAAATATTAATAACTGCTTTCATAATTCAAACTCGTGATCTAAAAATTACATAAAAAAATAATTTTATCATTCTTTCTAGACTGATTAAAGGATGTATGAGCCCTATTAGCAAAGATGTGAGGAGTAAAATAATTGACATTAGTAAGGCGTCATTTTCTAAAACTATTATAAGATCTCAAAGGATCTACACTAACAATATTTAAATCTCAAATCAAGATATGTGTGTTTTTGTCTTTTAGTTTAATAATAGATCTAGTTTGATTAAATTTATATATTATAAGTCGATACCTAACTATATGTTGCCCTTTCCATATAGGCTCTTCTGTTATCCACTAATATTCTAAATTTGTCCTCTATAAATAACCAAATTAGTTTATTGTGGTACTACAATTGCACCAAATAAAGAGGTGGTGGGGGAGCTATATATAGTTAATATAAGATTAAATAATCAACTTTCCAAATGAAGTAAATAAGAATCTAGAATGTTCAATAGTTTCTATGCATTTTTTTATTTGAAATTCGATACTTACATTAGTTCAATGTGTGGAATCAAAGAATATGAATTCAATCTTATACGTATAAGGAAGGTAATTCAAAAAGAAAGATAATAATATTTTTTAATCATTAAAGAGTTGTATGAGATAAAAGTCTCATACACAATTTTGAAATTTAATATTTAAAAATTATATCGTGAATAACTAGAAATATGAAAACAAAATCAATTAAAATTTGATCATTATGAACGAATCTGCAAATTCCACAATGAGGTAAATCATGGTCTGCAATAAACACAATTCCATATTTCAGACTCGAGTCCAAGATTTATGAATAAAAATAAAGAGATACTTACGACTCCACAACAACTCTTACTATAATTAGTTTCCTTACATTACAATTGGCATAAAATCATGTATGTGATAAAGAGATTAAGCTAGTGGTCATGCATAGGGGAAGAATCTTTTTAAAGCAATTATTGGGGATTTAAGTTATAAATACAATAATAATATTGAATAAAGTTTTTGTTCACTCTATCAATGTAATTTAATTGAGTATATTGTAACATTACCAAAAAATTCTATCATTTTTCTTACGCAGAATCATTTCCAACGAGCAATATTCTGAAGAAGTGTTGTTCTTATAAATAAATCATGCAATAAATAAATTAAAATTCACCAAATATCGACCGAAAAATTAAAATTTTAAAAACTACTTAATAGCTAGCATTTAATTATTTGGAAATGAGAGGACTAAAAGTATGTACGTAAATATATACTACTCCATTATTTTTTTAATAGACAAAGCTATTATGATTTCTTCTGTTAGCAGATGAAATTGCATTTATCACTATCTGCTTATATTCATATAGTCAATGAAAATGTGAGGTTCAATTATGATTACTATATTAGTCGGAGTTTTTAAAAATATCATTATATTTGTATCAAATTCTTAAAAATTTAAGAATTTGATACACATTCATAAGCATTTTTTAAAAGCTTGAACACCTAATATTACCTTTGAGGAACAATTAATAGAAAATGTATATTTTGATTGAGCGAAGACTAGTCTATTTAGATAGATACTCTTTTTTTATAATGAGATCGCCGAGTTCAACTTTCTTCCAAGAGTGAGATATATATTGTGTTTATGCGCGGATTGAATTAAAACCCCGTGGCACAATTAGTTCAAATTTTGGTAACTTCAAAAGACAGATTTGAAAATTTTAGTTATGTCTATCACGACTAGGCCATTTAAAAAAATAACTACAACTAATTAATCGTTTATAAAAAGTGAAATTACTTTACCTAAATTAAGATTATAAGTTACTTGGTGTAACATGTTAAAATGCATATACATTATATTTGTATATATGTAACGGGTGGATAGAAACACTCAATTGTGACATAACTAATTTAAATTCTAGCAACTTCGGAATAAAATTTTAAAAATCTTAATTATGTTGTCACGGCTAGATCATTTAAAATATAACTACCACACTAATCATCCATATAGAGTGAAATTAATTACTTAAGAATTAAGAAAAGTTATTTGCCGCAACAGATTAAAATACACATCTACAATATGATTATCTATGTCATGTATAATTAACAAACACCTTATTATATTATAATATAGAAGGGATGCATGCAAAATCATATCCTAATTTTACATTCTCCTATATAACTACAATAGTTTTTCTAGCACTACATTATATCTTAATTTCAACTAGACAATTATTCAATAAAAGTGCGCACATTTCAATACACTAAGCTCCCACAATACGCGTTAAAATTTAGGGATTGAAATGCAGATCGATCACATTGGATCTTATGTACGCAACTTTACTCTTGCATTTCTATAAGAAATTATTTTTGCAGCTAGCCAGAACCTCTTGGTCACCATGAATCCCGTCTACACAATCACTCTCAATTATCATTACCAATATTCCCGTATCCACAAAAAGTTGCACATCTACCTGTACCACAATCACCACCATCAACCGCCACTATTGTTTTCTGCTTATTATTATTTGTTGATGATGATGGCCTCTTCCTCTTCTTTTCATAACTAACCCCTCTTGATTTAGATTGAAAATCCCTCACTTCTCTTAAAAATAGCCTCACATTTCTTGAACCAAATGGATTCATTTCTGGCTTTCCACCATTTTCTTCATAAGCAGCTCTAAGCCTACCAATTAGTGCATCAAGACTTCCCCATGCTTGCCTTAATGGACAAGGACATGGTGCTGGAGGATTTAGTATCCCAAAAAATGGACAATTTTGGTTGTGGACTTTGGTTTTTCCGAATTGGTCCAGATACCTGTTAAAGACATAATTAAATAAATAAAAAATTAAGGATCATATCGCCTTAAATGTGGTGACGAAAAATGATATAATTCCAAAAAAGTAAGTCAAGTTTTAGTTTTGTTTTTTAAAGTTAATTTTTAGTTTTTGATTGCGTAACATTAAAGGTTTTTTCTTGTTTAGAAGGGGGAAATGACTTCGCTCACTTGTAAACTTAAGTGCATTAATAAAAGTATGACACTCAGTTTTTCGAGGAAAGTAAATTGAATGAAAATGTAACATAAATCATTTTCTAGAAAAATAAGTCATTATTTAGTTTTTATCTGCGAGAACAATAAAGTTTTTTTTTCCCTATTAATTCTATAGGGGGAAGATGACTTCGGTCACTTTTCAAGGAAAATAAATTGAATGAAAATGTGATAGAAAACGTTTTCTAGAAAAATAAGTCTAATTTTTTAGTTTTTGATTTTTTTTTTCCATCAAGAATGGGGAAGATTACTCCCTCACTTTTTGAGTGTATCATGTTTCTTCACAATTAGGGGCGGAGTTACCAGTTATGCTAATGAATTTGATAAAATTCGATAATTTCATCTGAAATTCTATATTTGTTTTTAAGAACTTTAACTAATATTTATAAAATTTATTCAAAATTCATAAATTTAAAATTTTAACTTTGCAATCATTCATGAACCGTTTGTTTCATATCAGACCAAAACATTATTATCAATCTTTACAAAAACTTAAATTTTTCAACAAAACACAATCTCTGCCATTAATATTTTTTCAAAAAAGAAAATTAAAAAATCTCTCTCCAATCATCTTTTTTAGAGTACAAAGTCATTCTCCAAAAACCTTTTTTTTTTCCTTCAAAAAATGACCACTTTTGCCATACAAAATAATAATGGTAGGTTATAACTTAAACTTTTAGATAAGAAAGTCACAATTTAACGGTACATACCTGAGGAATTCCAGGATATGTGCACTACTGCACTGAGGAAGTGAAAGAGGGGGTTGGTGGTTTCTGACATACTGGCAAAAAGTGTTCCAATCGCGACGTTTCTGATTCTCATATCGACTCAACGGAGGAACCGAGGATGCAATCATGGTTGTACTGTTGGCAATAAAGTTTGTACCTTGAATCATGTTGTTGCCAGATGTAGTGAAATTATTTCCTTGTGCTGTGACAAAATCCATTTTTTTTTTGCACTTCTAGGGTTTTCTACTTAGATCTTATAATGGGGTTTTGAAGAAAAAATGGAATTTATAAATCAAAACCCCCTTTTTTTAAGGTGAACTGAAAAAGATCGATTCTTGAAATAGGGAGGAAAAAAACAGTTTTGTGAAGTTATTATTTATTTATTGTTAGGTACAAGTTAATAATGGATTGTATTTATTTCAGATATTAGTTAGTAGTAGTAGTAAGAGGAAATGACAAAAAGACAATGAGGGAATTTATTGTGGGCGTACCGAGCTGAGTTGAGTCAAGCCGAGCTGAATTTAACTGAATTGAGTATAGTCTTGAAGTCTTGAAAGAAGTTGAGTTGGTTAAGTAAAAAAGAGTGAAGTGGATAGAGTACTAGAGTTAGAAATCTTGAAAGAGGTTGAGTTTGTCAAATAAAAGAGAGAATGAAATCAAATCAAAATCTCAAAAAGAGGTTGAGTGTAAGTAAGTAAGAGAGAGTATAGAACCAAATCGAGTTGAGCTGAGCTGAGCCGAGTTTAAAATTACCCTAAAAGATGAAATTGATGAGATTTTCATTCCAAGAAAAGGGGCAACAAGAAGAAAGAAGAAGAGGGGACATTTGCCATATTTGTGTGTGTAGAATTAGAATATAGTAATAGAGATTGGGAATAGAGTAATGATTGAGGATAGTGGCTTTTGAGGAAAGAGGCTATTTTTGCAAGAAAAGGAAAGCTTTAATTTTGGCATTAATTTGAAGGGATTGGAGGAAGCAGTATTCTATCTGGCAAAGTATATATATGCACTACCACCTTAGTTATTGCTATTAGCAGCCTACTCGCTCCGTTTCAAAATATTTGTCATATTTTATTTTTTGAAAGTTAATTTAATTATAGAGTTAAATTCAAAAACTACTATGAATAAAACTTTTTTTTATTTTTGTATGTGTGGTGAAAAAAAAATACAAATATTGATCAAAGTTCATATAATAACTCTCAAAAAGTAAACCTAACAATTTTTTTAAAACAAATGAAATTATGTACTATAGCAATAAACTAGTGGAGTAACAAGTACTCCCTCTGTCCCATTTTATATGAGGTAGTTTGACTCGGCACGAAGTTTAAGAAAGAAAGGAAGACTTTTAAAACTTGTGGTCCAAAATGAATGATAGAAATTTGTGTGACTGTAAATCATTTTATTAAGAGTAAAATAGATATTTTATAGCTAAATTGTTACTTAATATAGAAATGTGTCATTCTTTTTGAGACTGACTAAAAAGGAAAGTATGTCACATAAATTGGGACAGAGAGAGTATTATTTTTTTTCTTTGTTACAATAATTAGTCATTTTATTAAGACATTGATTCAAAGTCATGTCATATGACTTATTAAAAGAGAAGTATATTTTATTTTAATTTTTTTGTATCATTATTCAGGGCTTGAATCAGACAACTCCATTCAAGTGGTAAGTCATATTTCATATAAAACTCTCACTATGGGTATTCCATATCTAATTTAAAATCAAACATTAGGAAACTTTGTGGCAATGAAACTTTGTGGCAATGTATTATCTTAATTAATCTAAAAAAATTGAACATTTCTCCTTTAGTGAAACAACGAAATTTAGTTTTTCAGATTTATTTTGTCTCCAAGTTTTAATTCTTTCTTTACTTTCATTAAAATTGTGAAGTTTTGAAATTTTGAGTATAAGAATTCTAAAACTTAGACCAAATCTATTATATTCTATCGAAATCGTAATTTTCTCTGCAACACAATAACTCTTGAGGTGTGACAACTATATACGGCCCATACAATAAATAAAATTAATTCAAATGAAAGCTCATATTGATTAGAAGTTGAATATATACTACAATCTCTGCCTTCTAATCCTCAAAATTTTAAGTCCAAATAATGGAATTTGTCTACTTTTTCATCTTCTATTTAATGACAGAGTCAGCACATTCATTAAAAAAAAGTTAAATATAATAAAGAAAATACACACATATATATGATTTTAAAATATCTATTTATACATATAGTGTAATGTCAATTGATATATTTTGATCAAGGGTAACTTCATCACTTTGTATCATCTAAAATACCAAAGGAAAGAACTATAACTATTTTTTATCATTACCTTTGTCTCAAACTAGTAGAAGTCTTGATTTAAAAAGTGACTCATTAAGCTTCTCTTAGCCACCAAGTATACATCCAGTACTCATAAGGCTTGTATATAATTGAGCTCGTGCAAGAATCTCTAGAAACAATACTCGAGTTATAACTCATAAGGATGGTTATTGAGCTTGTGCAAGAATCTCTAAAAACAAGGCTCGAGTTACTCGTAAGAGAGTAATTGAGCTAGTGCAAGAATCTCTAGAAACAAGACTCGAGTTACTCGTAATATAAGGATGGTAAATTGAGCTCATGCAAGAATCTCTAGAAACAAGACTTGAGTTACTCGTAATATAAGGATGGTAAATTGAGCTCATGCAAGAATCTCTAGAAACAAGACTTGAGTTATAACTCATAAGGATGGTTATTGAGCTCATGCAAGAATTTCCAGAAACAGAATCGAGTTACTTGTAAGGATGGTAAATTGAGCTCGTCCAAGAATTCCTAAAAACAAGGCTCGAGTTACTCATAAGGACAGTAATTGAGCTCTTGCAAGAATTCTAAAAAAAAAGGCTTGAGTTACTCGTAATGAGAGTAAATTGAGCTTGGCAAGAATCTCTTAAAAGAAAGCTAGAGTTACTCGTAAGGAGAGTAATTGAGCTCGTGCAAGAATCTCTGAAAACAAGACTCAAGTTTACTCATAAGAATGGTAAACTGAGCTCGTGCAAGAATCTCTTGAAACAAGACTCAAGTTACTCGTAAGGATGATAATTTGAACTTGTCCAAGAATTCCCAAGAACAAGGTTCGAGTTACTCGTAAAGAGAGTAAAATCTCTAGAAACAAAACTCGAGTGGTGGAAAAAAATAAAATCGTTCACGGTGGGACTCGAACCCACAATCTCCCGCTCCGGAGGCGAGCGCCTTATCCATTAGGCCACGCGAACTTCTCTGTTCTTAAAAACACAAGTTATTATAGTTGTTTTATTATTTTCTCATAGTAGTAAACTTTGGATTTTCTCTCTTTATTATATTGAAGTCGAGATTGTACGAGGAGAGAAAGACTTAAGTCGATTCGTGAAAATAATAATCATACTACTTTCATATCTTATCTCATGTTAATTACTCCTTAGCTAGTGTGGGTATATGTCATGACTTCATCAATGGCGGTTTGGTTAGCCGGAGGGATTTGTTGATCTCCATAGAAATAGTATTCACTATTGCTTACAACATTTTTATTCACTCGTCTTGCTACTTCAGAAGGAGAGGGAATCAGTCCGGCAACAAGAGAGGACACCAATTATTTAATTTAGATATGTTTGTGTGGACATCACTAGAATTTTAACTATGCAATGAGTTTAATAGTAACGACACAAAGGTAGGACACTTAAATTTTAAATTCTGAATTCATCCATTTATTTGATATCCTTGCTTCAATTAACATTTAAGCATAACGTTACTATATGTTATTTTATTTTCTTTGTATTTTTTAATTTTGCAGTCATATTTTTTTCCTTGCATTACTACTTCAAAAACATTTCTTTTGAGCCGATCGAAGATTTATAAGAAGCAACCTTTCTACTCGACAAAAAGATAGAAATAAGGTCACGTGCATTTAGCACACAAAACAATTTATCTTTTTCAATGTAAATCATTTTCTTCCCTGGCTACCATGCGCACTGAAATATTTTTTCTTCAATTTTATTAAAATTCACAACCTAATTGATTACATACTTACTACTAAAAATATAAATGCCAACAATCTCAAATTACTAGATGATAAATATAAACACACATCTCGTGGAAATACAACTCTCATAATTTAGTAATTAATTTAGAGGTGGGGTTTAGAACGATTTCGATGAGTTCAACTGAACCTAGGCCCATTAATACTTTCTCCTCAAGCAATATGTATACATGTATCACACGAAAATTTCAAACGTATACATAATAAAATCACACTTATTTTGTGAATATACTGACTCTTGATCTTGAAATATTCACCTCTAACTGATCTCATCAGACGCATTGTTTCCAGAACTCATGAAGACATTATACCAAAAAACCATATCATTGTTGAAACTAGTCATGTCCCCATGTTCATTATTTGTTGAATATTGCATGTTCTCCTCCTTGTTTGATTGAGTGTCATGATGAGAACTTGAATTACTCTCTTGAATATCTTCTTGATCATGATAATAAGTTGGATGATAAGCAACAATATTTTGAGAATCTTGATGATAGTTTGAAGGAATATGTTGCTCCAATATTTGTGATACATTTGTTATAGTGGATGGTAGATCATTGTGTTGATTTAATTCTAATCTTTTCTTCAAGTGAGTGTGCCAAAAGTTCTTGATTTCATTATCTGTTCTTCCTGGCAGTCTTGATGCAATTGCAGACCATCTAAAAATATGAAACAAATAGGAAAAAGTCACATTTATTGCACATCAACATGAATATAAAAAAATAAATAGAAACCATGTTTGGTTTTCGATATTAAATTCTGCATATAACTTATACGGATTTTAATGTCGAAAGTCAAACATTGTATAACTTATATGGATAATATAAGTTATATGGGAGTTTATGAATTATTTTATACTTTGTATAACTTATATGGATAATATAAGTTATATGGGAGTTCATGAATTATTTTATACTATATAGAAAGTGAATTAAGTAATATGTGCATTAGATATACATGGATAAGAATATCTAAAGATCAATGAAAATGATTTTACGAATATAGATAGTTTGGGTTGATTCTCGGATGATTACTCAAGTACTGACTATAGTTATTAT
This sequence comes from Solanum chiquidenum, assembly GCA_029582725.1. NCBI lineage: Eukaryota > Viridiplantae > Streptophyta > Magnoliopsida > Solanales > Solanaceae > Solanum > Solanum chiquidenum. The sequence goes on from JAJOOS010015102.1 coordinate 30,433, forward strand.
TCATAAAGTTAAAAGAAAATTGATTCTAATTTTCTTTAATAAAGAAAGTAATTTTCTCAAATAATAACTATTGATTGAGTAAATATATGAGACATCAACTCCATGCATAGTTCCTAAGAAACAATTTCCCTATTATTTATTTACTTTATAACTACTGAAAATTTTATGGAAAATATTCGATCACATAAACTGTAGGGAAAACTCATAAGTTTGAGGTGAGTTAATGACATTTTTCTTAAGAATATTTCATTCGATATAAATATATTCCCAAAATTTCAACATACTCTTTTAATATAAAAACTAGGAGCACGTAAACTAACAAAAAAAAATCATTAAGAAAGAAACTCAAGCACAATATATAGAACATAAGAAGAAGGAATTTCTTTGTCTATATAAAAAAATATGAAGATTTCCTTTTGAGATATTACTATTAATAACAAACTCTTATATTATTCACTCTCTATATAACAATTCTGATATTATTAATTCGTTTCCCTACAAACAAAAACCATATATTACGATCTCAGTATACCTAATACATCAAATCAAACGACCTAGGTATATAGTGGCATGAGTAAGAAATTACAAATTATAAGAAGAAGAAAACGAGGCCCAAATTGATGATATATATTACTATATAATTTATATAAATATAAAGAATTACTATATGATAATAAATATTATTGTACCTGTTTCCAAGAAGTTGATGTAGCTTAATGATGATTTGTTCTTCTTCCTCACTAAAGTTTCCTCTTTTAATATCTGGCCTTAAGTAATTTGTCCACCTTAATCTACAACTTTTTCCACATCTTAATAAACCTATAACAAGTTCAAATAAAAAAATAAAAATAAATTCATGAAAAAAAGTGATTATAAGATGATAACAATCAAGAAATAATTAACTTAATTTGAACCATATATATTACTAAATTATAAGAAATTGAGTGCAATGGAAATCAACAATAAATTCTTCAATGATATGTTTAGGAAATCAATTTCTAATTCCAACGAGTTGAGTTGATTGTATGTTTGATATATTGTTATTGTGCCAAAAATATCAATTCTTAAGCACTATACAGACTATAAAAAAGAATCATTTCTATAATTAGAACGTGAATTTATAAAATTTTCATCGAAAATATGAGATTTCTGATGGAAAGTCTTTCAAAAAATGTCTTGGACAAGAATTACAAGAAGCAAAAAATTGGAAATTATTCATATATTATTTATTTATTTCAAAAAATAAATAAATCAAAAACTCACCTGCTTGTTTAGGAAGTGCCCTCCAATTTTCATGTCCATATTTTTGGATAAAAGTTATCAAAATTTGATCTTCTTCTTGAGTCCATGGCCCTTTCTTCAATCCCATTTTCTCACAACATGGAGCTCTTACCATTTTAGCCACTTCTCTCTCTTCTCTCTCTCTCTAGATAATACAATATGAAAAAAAATGGGGTGGAAAAAAAAAGGCAACTATAATTAGTACATATAATAAAAACATAAAAACGTGGAAAAGATGGTCCAATTATTTTTTTTCTTTCTTATTTTAATATATTTTGGACCTTTTATTACTAAGAGATTTGGCATTGGATTTTTCTCTCAAACTAATTATTACATAGAAAGAAAACTAATTAATGTATTATATAGAGAAAGAGAGTTGTAGTTTCCTTATTGATTTAATAGTCTGTTTCATCAATCTTTAGTTGAGGTATTTAGCACAGTTTTTAGGGGAAAGAAGTATTTTTTGAATAGTAATAGAAGAGCTTAAACCTACAAACACTTTTTAAACCATGTATAAGCATATGCCAAATTGTTGTTTTAATATAAATAAATATATTTTTCAAATTCAATCATCAAAATACAAATCGATACTCTCGAAACATACCTTTTTACAACGCATTTATAACAAAATAATTAGACTTTAAAAAATTGGTTAAACAACTTATAAATTCTGTAAAGACGGTACAAAAAAATATTTGCAATTAAGTCAGTAGCTCAATCGAACTAGCGGTAGAACGGCTAGTGGTCCAATCTATAAAAGACACAAAAACTTGATGTCATCCTCACCTAGTGTAACATACAAATTTTAATTTGTCAAAATCATCAGTATATTTATGTATTTATTTTTGTAAAATAATAATACTACTTAACTAACCTATCATAATAGCTTAAATTCTACTTTATCATTTTTTTAGAGATGGTATAGTTTTTAATTTTTGTTTTTTAGCTAAATACATTTTCTCACATGCTATAGACAATTTCTTGGTTGCTTCATTGGGCTGCAAATGTCCCTTTTAAGTCAAAATTTATGTGCGGCTCGGCCCACAAAGTCACATCTTATTTTCTAAAGTGTCCAACATGTATGTCACTCGAGTGTTCTTTTTCTTCTTGGTGAAAAAAAATTGGTGTTTTCTTCCCTTTTTTGCTTTGAATTGGATTTTGGTAGATTTTATATGATGATTCCCTTTATATAAATGAAAATCCACAAAAAGCTATTGCTTGTTTGTTCAAGCACCCCTTTTCATGCTAAGTGGCTTACCCAACATGGGATTTTATGCAAATAAATCATAGATAATATATAAGCACACACTTAAATTTTAATTTCTGAGTATATATAGATACGTCAATATAGTCTTTGTTGGAAACTAAACACTCTTACTTGTCCTACTGTGTTTCGTGGACATCCGATGCTGACATGACACCTAAAATTGAGAGATTTTTAGATGATCGTTTTGTAAGTTGAAATGTTCAAAATTGACACAATATGGAGACGAGTTGAGGTGTCTACATGTATTTACTCAAAGTTAGAGTAATTATTTGTTACCTGAAGCCAAATTTGAGTGTTTGTTTGTGTATTATGCCTATATTTTACTCAAACATTACAATAACGACAACATATATGTAATTCCACAAGTAAATCTGAAGAGGATATAATACACATTGACATTGTCTCTATCTGTATGGTATATAGAAGTTATTTTTGATAGATCCTCTATATATTTGAATCCTCTTTTAACTCTTTTGTGTATTTACTTCTCACTATCTTAAAACTTCCTTCTTTAAAAGTCTGGTTTAGCCATTAAACTCAAGATATAAAAAACTAGTTTGAACATCATCTATAACTAAAAAAATATATTATAATATGTTGAATCTTGACATGAGTAGTTTAATTAGATGACTAGATGAGGACCTTTAGAGGGGAAAAAATAGATAAAATAAGATTTAGGTCAATGTACAATTATCAATCTTTTGACTTGATTGTGTACTATAAAATGTCCCATGTAAAGCACTATATATATGACTAAACAAAAAAGTAGATCCATCACCCTCACTAAAAAAAACACACACACACACAAAACTATTTTCCAGATTTTGCAAATCTTGATTTTTGCCGACACTACATTTAATTCAACAAAGTAAGCTTACCTGAAAGACTTTTGGGATGATGATAGTTGACATCTTGTTTTTAGGGGCGGAGCTAAATATGGTTTACAGGTCTGATTGAGGATAGTTTGATTGTGATTGAGTTTTACCAACACTGTATTTATATTTTGTTCAACTCAGATACATTATTGTCACATAAACTAGATCGAACGTTTAAAATATTTATTTTGTTTGAGTTAACGTGTTTGATTGAAACTTCATAAGAGTAGATAAGAGACATCAAACAAGAGGTCAAAACTTCATAAGAGTAGATAGTGTTGGCTATAAATTCGATTGTTCAGTAATTTTTATTCAAATAAATTATAAATTTTAAGTTCTGACTCGATCTCCATAAATCGAAAGATCTGACCTAAAAAGATAGGAAATTTTTATGAGATTTCATTTGAAAATCAGTACACTTATTTGTGATGTCATTGCTGGCACATTTTTGTAAATTAAGGTGGGGGAGACAAGATAAATAAGATGCACTTTTTAAAAGAATAAAATGTTGACATTCATGCACGAAAGTACAAAAAATGTGCTAGTGAAATAAAAGATTACAACTTATGAATTTTAAAAAAAAATATATTTCTCCAGAGTCATCATTTTGGTTATTTTTTTATGCTATATATATTTGACTATTTACATTCTAAAACTTTTTTGGCATGATCTGAATAATTATCACTTTGATTATTTTAAAATAGATAACAATATTCAAATCGTAGTTTTAATTTGATGCTTCAACCACTTTGATTACGAAATCAATTAAGTCTACATTTCATCCACAAACATATCTAGGATTTTGGATGTATCATGATCAATCTAATAAAAATGTTTTTTTTTAAAAAATAAATGGTTTGATCATTTATAATAATCGATTAGAACTTCTATTTGATTTATCGACTATCATAAACAATCGATCGAGTGAGTATAATTTTCTCATTTTATATTCATTTTAGCATGCAAATTATTTCAAAGCTTAGTCAATATTCAAGATTGATTAATCGCTCTAAAAATAATTCTTAGGCTCCTATGAAGTCGTGATCATTACATTTTCGTTGAACTTTTTATGTATAAAGAATATATGATTTTAAAAGTATATATAGCAACTATTTATTTTGAATATATATAGTCTCTATCTACTTTGACTTTGTAAATTAAAATGTTTATCTACCTTGTATATTACAATCTATAAGTGCGATTACAAGACAAATAATAATAAAGAAGAAAGACGAGCCACGATATATTATTTTTGAATACTTGCTTTTTTTAGATTTGTTGGATTGCTCGATCCACATAAATGATTCATAACCCAAATACAATGTCCAAGGAAACTTTAACTTTATGTCAAAGAAATTAGTATTTGCCACAAAGATAAAAGTAAATTTCCTTTTTATTTATAGAATATTCAATATAATTCGAATGCATTTTCTTAATTTTTATTTAAATTTATTAAGAATCTTGAAATAACATACATGTATAAAAAATACTGTAATACGATGACATCCTTGAAACTTAGCTATATACTACATGCAAAACAATAAATAAAATAGTTTTAGTTAGAAACAAGGATGAATACGATCAATCTTAACTTAACTAATTATTTTCAGCTCAAATAACTATATACGTATACAAATAAATATAAAATCTATAACAATAAGGCGACAATCCTTTTTAATTCATTATTGCTGAATCCTGAATCATCTATGATTTTCAATAGAAATTCCTGTCCTTGATTCATTCTCAACTCTAGAAAAATTAACATAACGCCTTGCCATCCTAGGTTTTGAATAATTAACTTCAATAAATATAAAGTTACAACTAAGATAATGTAGTGTTTGATTTACTACATAACAAGAAAAATAACACTACTTTATAATAAAACAACAAACATGTTAACCTTAAATCCCATATCTAAAATGATTTTTTTTGGAATCATATGTGTGGACATATATATTAGAAGAGAAATGATTAGGAATAAAGTTGTGAAAGGAAAAATTAAAGTGATCTTCATAGTAAATAAGATAAAGAAAGCAAAATTGAGATGGTTCAAGCATGTAATATACATATGTGACAATGAAGAGGTGTGAGACATTGGTTATAGCAAGAGTTAGGAGAGATGTATATCGAAGAAAATTTGAGGGAGATGATTAAACATGACATGACATAATTTTAGATTATCGAGGACATGATTTTAGATAGAAAGGTATGGAGGTCAATAATTAGAATAGAAGATTAATAGATATATAGCCGAGTGTTGTCATACTTTGTGTGAGGGGTCAAGGGACTAGCATTTTATATGTTGCTTCATGTGTTCTGTATCTTGTTGTCTTATTATTGTATTTATCTTGCAATTCTACTTCAAAAACTTCTTTGAAGGTAGGATTTATCAAAAATAGTTTCTCCACCCTATAAAAATAAAAGTAAAACTGCATACATCCTATCCTTTCTACACCCTATTTGTAAGATTATACTGGACATATTATTATAGTATAGCAAGGTGAGATACACATATTTTGCCAAGTCAGCACAAAATATTCAATATACTTTGATTAAAATTTAATATTTTATTATTTCTATTGGACTTCAATTAAGTTCGATTTCGACGCCCTCTTAACAAGATGTATTTCATTCATTGAATCTAAGACTTCTTATTATTTTAAAAAGAGGAAATACATAATTACCCCATGGAACTTATACCCTTTTTTTAAGTAGACACCTTAAGTTTGCGGGGATCCTATTACCCCACGAAACCATCCAAAAGTACAATAAATACACCATTTTTTCAACATCAGTGCTCTCAATCCAAGAGCGTGTGCCACACCTCCAACCCATTTAACAAAGGCCGGGTTTTACCCTAACCCATTCATTTTTTAACCCATAACCCAAACCCAAACCCAAAGAAACTTCCAACCCATTTCACTCTCACCTACTATCGTCTCTCTCTCTTCAACCAATCAAAACCCTAAGAAATTTCATGAGGCAAAGCTAGTTGGTAACATTGCTTGTTGAAATTTGTTGAATATTGGTGGCGGAACGAAGAAGTGAAAGCTCAAAGGTTAGTTTATTTTACATTGTAAGTTAATTTTGTAGTGATTAGTCG
>JAJOOS010015103.1:0-25327 GCA_029582725.1 Solanum chiquidenum
GTAATTGTCATTTGTAAAAGTTAATGTACAATTCTTTTTGCACGTTGTACAACTAATTTAATGCAGTCAAAAGTTAATGTACAAAATTCTATGCACGTTGTACAACAACTCTAATGCAGTGTTAGTCCTTCCTACTCCCACTTCTAAATAGGAGTAATATAATAATATATATTATCTATAGTTTAAAAATATCACTCATAATACTACTTTTTAATAATTATACCATATATTTTAAAAGTTAAATCATATACACAAATCTCTTAAATATGGTATTGAATAATTATCTTAAAATTTAAATTCCTTAATTAAAGGTACTTTAACAATTCAACCTCCCTCAATCTCCTCCTTCACCAATATCTCTTCCCCACCCCCATGTTCTCCACCATTTTTTTTCTCTCTTCCTTCCTCCTTTCAACACATAATTTCTTCAGAATATCTATCAAAAATGATTTTCGTTCATCCTCTCAACACAGAAATGAGGATTACTCCTATTCAAACATCTATCGTTCCATATTAAACATTCGTTTGAACTATTCAAATTAAACATTTCACAGCCCAAAACTTGCAAATTATATACACACAAAAAAAGCCAACAAGAAGAGCGAGATCGGAGTAACCGAAATCATTATCACTGTTATACCTAGACTTGGTGTCGGCACTACTACTTTCCTGACTATAATTGCCGCCGCTACCGGCACTGTTATATCTATTCAGCCAATTTTCTCCGCTTTCGCCATCGACGACTATGAATTGTGTCTAATTTTAAATATCCTATGCATCTAGTTTGTTTGTTTAATGTATCTGATGTAATATTTTTATGTATTTGATTTTTTATGTTAATGTATTTAAGCTTTCAATGTATTGTATCTTCTTCTTTTTTTAATATATCTAAGTCGTTAATGCCTTGAATATGATTTTCTTGTGAATGTATCTAGTATGTATATGAATTTGGCTATTGTGAAAATAGCTTCATAATCACAGTTCTGAAATGGAATAAATATGGTTGTTTGTGAAAAAACAGTGATCAAGATTTGAAGAAACAAAATTGAATTAATGGAAAGAAGAAGATTTTATACACTTTTTATGTTTCTCGAAAAAGAATGAACGAAATTCTATATTTTTGGAAAAAAAATTGAAGTTGTTTTGTTGCAGATCCTCAAAAGTTATTAACAATAGTGAATTACTCTATTGATTGAGCAAATCAGTTATAACCAATTAATTCAAACGCTTTAAAAATGTATCTAGCTTCAATTGTATCCCATAATTTATTCCGCTAATTAAGGCATTAAGTTAAAATATTTAATTCAAAAGTATTTAAATAGCATATCTCAGCCTTATATACTCGATACACGTATCTGAATATTTAAATTGCGTATCTCTGCCTTATACACCCGACTGATACACATATCTGACGTATCTCGACACATGTATACAACAACCGAAAATGGTATAGAATAATGTAATATCAAAAACTATCGAAATTCCTAGTAATTAGGATCTAAACTAGTGGGATTTATATAGTTTACCCAAATTTTAATATTAAAATACATAAACACCAATACTTGCTATATCAACCACCTTTACCATCATAAATAACACCATCAACACATTGTCAACCACCCCCACATTTTGTAGCTATCATCATCAATACCACCAACTCCTACGTCAATCAATTTCATCATCATAATCACTACCAACTGCACTACAATACCGACTATTACCACCACTATTACTAAATACTAACATCAACTACTATTTTATTAAATTTATTTTTAAAAAATTATATTTTTTTATTATTATTATTAGCTATAAATTTAGTTATTCATATTTACATTTTACATGTTTAGTTTCTCTATGTCAAAAACACACCTAAAAAATATAATTTTTCTGAGTTTCATTCCTAAACTATTGGAAGTGTGAGTTTCATACTTAAACTATCACTTATTAGTTTGAGAAACATACCTCAGTTGTGTATGTAATACACTTTCTTTTTTATTTGCAAAAGCCTTGCCACATAGATAAAATATTCCATCTTGACAAAAATTAAATAAATATTAATATTAGTTAAGAGATAAAGATTAAAGTACTTGTCATAAAAAAAGAAATTAATTTTTCTTTTAAAAAATATTTTAAGGAAATTCAGACCTCACCTCCCCCCCCCCAACTCCTTCTTAAAATGGTTTGATATTGTTTTTATTATTTTAAAAAAAAAAATGCTACTCCACCCCATCTAACCCTCTGCTCCTATTTTTTTAAAACATTTTTCTCATTTTGTATTAGATATGTACATATACTTTTAGGAAAATATTCTTTTCTACTTGCGTATTGAATTTAACATAAATAAAAATTTTATTTTTAAGAAAGTTTCGCAGCAAGTAGATGATACTATTCTAATATATGTATAACACAGAACGAGAAAAAATTGGAGTGAAGGGTTATGCACGGTGGGGTAGAATATATTTTTTAAGAAATTAAAACTATATCTAAATTATTATTTGAAGGGACGGGGGAGGGGGGGAGTAAGATTTTTTTTAAAAACAACTTATACAAAAGAATTTTTTTAAAAAACTAAAAATTGTGGGTGGGGGGGGAGGGAGGGAGGGGGAGTGGGATAAAAAAATACTTTACTATTTATTTTATAATTTTTTTGGGGGGGAGGGGGGACTTAAATTATAACTAATATTAATAATTTATTTAATTTTTGTCAAGGTGAAATATTTTATCCATGTGGAATGTGATGTGACAATATTTTTAGGCTTAAATCATCTGCGGTCCGTTAAAACTGTCCGCATAATTTACTTATACACCTTAATAAGGACTATTACCTATTAGACACTCCAATATTAACAAATATGTATTTATTGAATATAAAAGTGAATGTTATGCATGTAATTCACACACATTGTCTTAAAATAATCACAAATCAAATTACGACACATGGCACATGAATCCAATCTATTAATAAAATATTAATTCTCAATTTTAAAAAATAAATTTTTTTCTGGCATTTATATAATAATCCAGAAAATTAATTGACAAAAGATTTAAAAAGAAAATCTCCCCACCCCCACCACCCACCTAACCTTTTGCCCATCTACTTCCTTCTACTCTGTGACCTCGCCAGTCCTGCCGGCCGCCATTAATTCCTCCGGCGATAATTAACAGAACAAAGAAAAACATCCTCGACTCAAATGCATTCTCTTGTCACCCATTATTCTCTATTCCTCTTGAGATTTTTGTTTAAATAAATCGCGTCGATAAATTATTTTGAAATTCGCAACGAAGAGAAATCAGAAGTATATTTTAAATTTTTTAATATCATTTTTAGTAAGTTTAATGAGTGGTGAAGTTTATTCAATTGGAGTAATCAAAAATAGAAATGGACGAATATCGACCAATTCTTTTAACTTCAATGTTCAAATTTTTGCAAATTAAATTAGCAGATTCAATTTATTTATTTTTTATAAAAAATGAAGAAAAAAAGAACTGAAACAGAAGGCTGAGAAGTTAAAATCTTTAGAATGAAAAAATTTAAGATGGTAGAGGCGCAACCAACAATAGTTGTGTGAGGCTCCATTCAATTTCTGACACTTGGATTTGTGGGCCCATTTATACATTTTTACTGAAGAATTGACACAGACATACAACTACTATATACAATTGGCAACATATAGCCCAATATTAATTAGCAATTAATAGTCCAAAAAAAAAAAAGCACGTAATAGCCTGAAAGGAATATAACGACTTTTTATAGTTTTTTTAAACCATGTGCAACCAACCAACATTAATTAAGGAGATGTGTGATTATTTTTTCTTCCTTATTTTTAACTCCTATAATTAAGGAAGTTAGCTTTTCAGTTTCTTCAAAATCTCAAACTCAACTTTATTATCACTCTATTTTTCAAAAAAAATAAATTAAACACAGTTTACAACAACATAAATATATATTTGATTGTAATTTTATAATTTATTTTTTACCAACTGATAGTAATTAGTTTATTAAAAAACGGTTGCCTACTTTTAAGAAATGAAAAATATATATTATTAATTAACCCATTAAAAAAAGGTTATATCAACTTTTAAGGAAGGATTTTTTTAATTCTTTAATTAACTTATCAAAAGACGGCGACTACTTTTAAGGTAAAAAATATATATTATTAGTGCTCAATTAATGTGTATTAATTATCAAATAATTGACAATAATTAATCAAATAATATAAGAGGCAATATTTTTTTTATTAGAAACTGTAATAACACGTATGCAAAAATTATACAATAATTGAAGTTGCAATTACATAATGTATACATAAAAAAAATCTATATGTATACACAAAAAATTATTCATAAAAATAGACGTGTAAATTTTATTGATGTATACAATAACTGTAGCATGTATACATAAACTTATAATGTATACATAAGAATGTTACCAACAATTATAGGTTATAACTATAATAAATACAAGAATGAAGTTACATGTGATTTTTGTTATGTATACGATAATTGCACTATGTATACATTGGTTCGTATCCATTTATGAATTCATTGGTCTATTTTCACCTAATAAATTTGTATACATTTATTCAAATTGAGATGACATTTATTGGTATACATTGGTTTGTATTCATCAAAATCAACATTCTAATTTTTTACGAGGTTCTTATGAGAACATTTATTATCCACGAAATTGAAAACAAAAATTCCAAATCCTATAACCTGGATTTTGTCCAAAAAATGTTTTAAATTTTTTTAATTTCACAAATCACGAAATTTCAAAATTAAGTGGAAAAAAACACTACATAATTATATGTTCAAAGAAGATTTTGGGAGGACCAATGGATAAACATACATCTGATTTGCATTAAACAAAGTAGATTAAGGAGAATAAGAAAAAAATTAGAAGAGCAACAAATATACATATGAAAAAGATTTTAGAATGAAAATTAATAACCTAAATTTTCGCAAAAACAAAATGGAAAAAACTTCAATTCCAAAAATCAGGAAATTCAATAATTAATTGGACAAGAACAAAATTATATATGTAAGATTATTATTGGAAGTATCCATGAATAAACATATTGCTATATTTGATTTTCATAAACAAAGTGAATTAAGGAGAAGAATAAAAAATTTGGGAGAGAAACAAATATACGTATAAAAATAAGGGAAAATTGTATATAATAATAAACTATTAATTCAAATTAAATGCTATAATTATAGTTTGATTTAATTGTACCCCATAGCAAACTGTTGCTATTTCGCCTCTCTCCTGGTGAATCTCGCTCGCCACTCTCGTTCTCTCCCTCGCCTCTCTCACTTTTTATACAAATGCAAATGTATAAAATGTGTTTGTATTTGTATAAAGCGAGAGAAAATTGTATATATACATATATTTTCGTTCCTCTCTCTCCCCTCTCCCAGATCTCGCTCGCCACCCTCGCCTCTCTCGTTTATACAAACAAAAAAGAAATGTATAAATTGCGTTTCTGTTTATATAAAGCGAGAGAAAATTGTATATACACATGCAAATATATATATCTTCGTTCTATACAATTATAATTATACAATACAAGTATTCCCCTGCCTACTTCTCTTTTGTCTTTCTCTCTTTCTCGTTTTATACAAACACAAATTATATAATTGATCTTTTGTATATGTATACCAAAGCAGAAATAATTTATATACAACTGCTTTCTTTTGTATATGTATAGCGAAATATACATATTTATGTTTGCTATGGAGCACAATTATGCAAACTATAGCTATAACATACAAATATGATTTTTGTGTTTGCTATATGTGAAAGTTGCTCTAAAAAGAATTCTAGAAAGAAAATAAAGGAGACAAAAAGAAGAAGAAGTCTATTTTAAAATGGTTGACAAATAAAAAGGAGAGATAAAAAAAGGAATAATAAAACAATAAATTTTACCTTTTCAAGAAAAAAGAGAGAGTAATCAAACGTGTTTAAAGAAAAAATAAGGGGAATAAAACTACATTTTTTAAGGAAAAGCAAAATAACTATTGAATGCGAAATAAATATAAGAAAGTCCTTTTTTTGTCCAAAAAATAAAAAATAAGCTATTTTTTGCCAATTTAATCTATAGATTGTCGTGCCATTTATTCATTTTTACCTTCCACTCACCACCCCCACTCAGTTCTCCTCATCCGGGCCCCTATTCTTCTTTTTTTCCTTTTCTTTACTTTTGTCTTTTTCAATTTTTTTTCACAAAATGCAGTTCTTTAAAAATGGAAATGTGAAAGATGATAAAAATATATTTTTTCTTTTGGTAATTGAAAAAAAGTTAAAACTAAAAGACAATAAATGATATATTAAAGCATGCACTTATATACAAAGAAAATAAATGAGGTTGATACGGTATAATAGAAGTTAATTTATTTTATTTAACTATTTTTTATTCACAAAGTTTTTGAGAATATTTAATCGTAACTAAGTATTAATGAAAACACTAGAATTAGAGATGATTGATTCAACTAAATTTAAGTATTTTTTAGATATACGTACTTATAAACACTTTTTAAGTGCTTAAGCTGAATTTAGAAATAAAAAAATAAAAATGTTGAAGCAGAGATAATGTATTTTATTAAAAAGAATATTGATAAATAACTTATTTGTTGGAATAACTAAAATGTCTTTCAAATTGTTAATATTAAAAAATAAACTTCTTATCCAATATTTTTAATAGTATCAAACAAACACAAAAACACAAATAATAGTATTAAACTAAGTCAAAACTCAAATTAATTGTATTTCATTCACATTAGAATATAAATTAATTAGATGCAATTATTTTTAATAAATATAAACTATTTATCTAAATAGCATGCAATAATTAGCAATTTGACTAAAAACATAAACTTCTCCATAACTACTTATTCAAACGTAGAGCTGTCAATATGGGCTGGCCCATCCCATCTGAGCTAATCCATACATATTTTGAAATTTGACGGGTCAGGCCGGGTTAACCCATTTTTTGTGTGGGTCAGAAAATGATCGGCTCAACCCACAAGTACATAGGCTACGGGATTTTCCGGGTCAACTCTCTTTTCTTAAAAATATATTTTTTATAATTTTTTAAAATTAAATTATAATTTAAAAATATTATCATAAATATCGACAAGATAATACTACATGGTATTAGTGTTACTACTTGTTAATCAAATCCACAAATAAAATTATCTTTATATAATATGTATTAAGTTTGATTTCAAGTAAAAGCATAAATAACTAAATAGAAATATTAACCAAATTATTTTTCCAATGATCATAATAAAACACAAAAACTATAACAATATTCCATAGGCTACAGGGCTATGTAGTGATTCCCTAGAAATTTAGGGAATTTTTATTTTATGTAGTACATATTTTATAAACATAATTTGCATTTAAATTGTAATATTTCAAATTTTAAACAGATTTTGAGTTTAGACTCTTGTTATTTTTAATACTCTATTTTATTTTATTTTTTAAATTAATTTTTTGTTGGCCCACGGACCGGCCCTATCCATATTTCTTAAGTCCCACAAATCGGTAGACTTATTCAGGTCGGGCTAAAAAGTCCTTTTCTTAAATGAGATTCAAAAATCGTAGATCTGCCCTATCAAATCACGGGTTAGACCAGGCTGGCCCAATGGGCCTAACCCATATTGACGGCTCTATTAAAAAATATTCCCTCCGTCCCATTTTATATGATGTACTTTAATTTGGCACAAACTTTAAGAAAAATGGAAAGACTTTTAAAATTTGTGGTCCAAAATGAATGATAGAAATTTGTGTGGTTGTAAATCATTTCATTAAGGGTAAAAAAGACATTTTATAGGCAAATTGTTACTTAAAATAGAAATGTGTCATTCTTTTTGGGGATGACTAAAAAGGAAAGTATGTCATATAAATTGGGACAGAGGGAGTAACAAGCAAACTCATAAATAAAAATAAGAAAAAGAAGACCTTTTTTTCTTTTCTGTTTCGATTTTATTTTGTAAGACAAATCTACAAAATAAAATGAAGTATTTGTACCATGAATTCAATCTAAAATTGATTTTAAAAAAAATTGTATTTGGAAGTTAATTTTATTAATATTATTAGATAGAAAAATGAAAAAGAAAAAAAAGAAAAAAAAAGAGGGGTGGGTGGATAAGGGAACTGGGTGGGGTGGCGAGTAGGAGGTAAAAGAGTACAAATGGACCCACAAATCCAAATGTCATAAATTGAGTGGAACTTCACACAACTATTGTTGGTTGTGCTTCTACCATCTTAAATTTTTTCGTAAAATTAATTTATTTTTTCAATTATTTAGTTGGTACATGGGTGTGGGGTGGGTGGGGTTGTTTTCTTTTGTGAAGAGATTAAGGTGGATTCCCCCCAATCATTTAGATGCCAGGTGTCAATAAATAGGTACTAACTTTTCTAAAAAAAAATAAAAAATAAAGATCAAAAGATATTCACGCGTTTAGTAGCAATGACATACATTTGTTTCGTCATATCAGTGTTTTGTGTTTAATAGACATATATTTTAAACATAACTTTGAAGAGCAGCATATGACTTAAGCATATTTTAAAATAAAATAAAGAATATATTACACACTATAATGAGAATATTTTTTGTAAAAGAGACGTGAGTTTTTCAAACTAATTAGTAATTAGTATTGGTTTGGAAATGAAACTCTTAAAAAAAAAGAAGAAAGAATTTAGGAGTGTTTCAGACGTATCTCTTTTATCAATGAAAAAATAAGCGAAGGCTTAGACAGCCAGCAAAAGATTCTTTGTTCTTGAGATGAATGCATTGTGGGTTATCGTATCTGCTTCTTTTGTCCTCCTTCTTTCAGTAGCTTCAATTCCTCTTTTCAACAACAATGGAAATTACTTGACATGTACGTACTTACTTATCAATGCTTCTATCACTTTTTCTTTCTTCATTTTTCAACTATTCGAAATGGATCCTTTTATTAATTTGCAGACTTGCTGAACTGGAGAAGTTCTTCATTTTTAAGTGAAGTTGCAGATTTGCTGGTGACAAATGGGACCATTTATACCAGTGATGAAGCTCTCCCTTTTGCTGATTCCATGGCTATTCGCAATGGCAGAATTCTTCGAGTTGGGAATTACACTTCTATAAAGGTTCTTTTTTTGATTTCTAGTTTTTCTTGACTAAGGCTTTCTGGAGAAACCCTTTTTGTAAAGTCTAAGAATTTGTGTTTGGGTAAGTTATACGCGGATTTTAAGAAAGTAGAGAAATTTTGAATCTTGGTCAAATACGTAAAATATACCAAAATGTCAGTTTAATCTTCTGCGGTTGTTAAGAAAAAGTTGAGTGTCATTCTTTTTTGAAACAGACTAAAAAAGAAAGTATGTTGTAAAGTAAGAAATAAAGAAATTGAATAGGAGGAAGAAGAATCAGATAGTGAGAGATTAGAATCTGAGAAGTGTATTCATTTCTCTTGTGCGTTCCTTGATCTCTTCAACATCCCCCTCAAGCTAGGTGAAGTGAAAATGTTTTGAATTCCAAGTTTAGAGCTAAGATAGTGGTGTTGTACTCTAGTGAGCCCTGTGGTTAACAAGTTAGCAGGTTGATCCCTTCTTGGAACATACTTGGTTGTCACCATCTAAGTTGCTCGGACTCTTCCCTTTTGGTGTTGCACCCATGTCGACACGACATGGGTGTGGGTGTGGAATTTGTGTCCGATTTGGTCAACCTATTTTGGGTACTTTGACCAAAATCGATGGGGAAAGTCTGGATAGTTTTAATGATTTATGTAATCAATACAAAAGCTAAGGTGAAATTGAAGAAAATGGAATACCTTTTATATGGAAATTTCTATGTCACTCCTTTTTCTTTAATCTCAGTCCAAGATTCTCCTCAAGTTCTCCCCATAATATCTCATAATTTAGGTTTTATAACTCTATTTTTAGATATTGTAACTATTTTTAGGTGAATCCCTGCATCCGTATCCATATCTCCGATTCTTAAAAATTAGATCATGAAGGATCCGACCTCTAGATCCGCACCCGTATCGGACATCCGCACCCGAGTCCGAGCAACTTAGGTCACCATTCCCTGTTTGATCTTTTCTCTAATGAAGTGGCAATCAATCTCAATATGTTTGGTTCTTTCATGATACACTGGGTTGGCAACAGTTTGCATTGCAGCTTTGCCATCTGTGAATATTTGAACAGGTTGGTTGATCTCCACTTCCAGTTCCTTCATCAGTCCCATCAACCAAACTAGTTCAGTGACAGTTGTACCCATGTTCCTATATTCAGATTCTGCAGAGCTTCTAGATACTGTTGGTTCTTTCTTGGATATCCAGGATACCAATGAGTCTCCCAATTTCACAAAGTATCCTGAAACAGACTTTCTGGTGTGTGGACACTGGACATGAAGCCAAATCAACATCACAATAGGCTGTAATATATGTGTTGTGGTTGTTGGATAAGAGAACACCTTGACCAGGTTGGTTTTTGAGACTCCTTAGTGCATCTTCCATGTGAGACTGTTTAGGCTGTTGTAGAAATTGGCGCAGTGTTTGTACTCCAAAGGCTATGTGAGGCCTTGTCATAGTGAGGTATAATAACTTTCCTATTAGCCTCTGGTATGTACTTTGATCAGCTAGAGGATCATGCACTTCTTTTGCTTGTGTGATATTGACATGATCATCATACTGTTTTGTTGTGAGCTTAGTATTTTGTATCAATAGGTGTGATTGCAGGTTTCGAGTCCTGTTTCAGCAATAAGCTCTAGGGAGTATTTCCTTTGATGCATAGTATACCAAGTTAGGATCTAGCAAACTCAATTCCTAGGAAGTACTTTAACTCTCCCAGATCCTTCATCTTGAATGCCTTTTTCAACTCTGCCTTTGTTTCTTCTATACTCTTGAGGTTGTCTCCAATTATTAGCATGCCAGCATGTCATCAACATAAATGAGTACAATTACTATTCTAGTTTCTAAATTCTTGAAGAACAAGGAGTGATCTAACTCACTTTGTTTGAACTGAACTCTCAGTATGGCCTCATATAGCTTTGTGTTCCACTGTCTTGGTGCTTATTTTAATCCATACAGGGATTTGGTGAGTCTACCAACTGTCTTCTCCCCCTGGCACTGAAATCCCCGTGGAAGATCCATATATATCTCATCATGAAGATCACCTTGAAGGAAAGCATTAAATACATCCATTTGATGTATTTGCCACTGTTTTTGAGCAGCAATAGTAAGAACAGTCCTCACAGTTTTCATCTTAACCACAAGAGAAAAAGTTTCTTGGTAGTCTATGCCTTCTTGTTGGCTATATCCTTTAGCCACTAGTCTGGCTTTCAGTCTTTCAACTTCCCTTATGGATTTGTACTTATCTTTGTAAACCCACTTACAACCAATTGGCTTCTTGCCTTTGGGAAGAGGAACAACTTTCCATGCATTGTTTCTTTCAAGTGCAGATATTTCTGCTTGCATAGCTTCCATCCATCTAGGATCAACAACAACTTCAGTAAAGTTCCTTGGTTCAGACGAGATGTTGGACATATTTGTTAAATAGGCTTGATATGATGTAGACAGTCCTTCATAGGAGATGTAGTTGGCCAAAGCATAAGAACCCTCCTGAACATTCAAGGATCCAAACTCTTTCATTCATAAGGGTGGTCTTCTATCCCTAGCTGATCTCCTTGATCTTAAGCATTTTCCCTTGGTTGGACTAAGGTTCATGTCCTCCTGCTGGTTGTTCAAGACTTCCATCATGCCCCGCAGACTCAAAGTCTACTGCAGGATGAAGTCCACCAGCCTAAGTATCCTAAATCAGCTGTTGAGGAATTGAAGGTGGCTTGAGTTCTCCATGTTCTTCTTGATTAGAAAGAGACATATGTAGGTTGAAAGATAGTTGAAGTAGCATCTTGTTTCTTTACTTTGAATGGAAATACTCCTTTGAATATCACATCTCTGTTGACAAAAAACATGTTGTTAGTCATATCACATAGAATATAGCCTTTCTGTACATCAGAGTAGCCCATGAAAATAGTAGGTTTGGTTCTTGATTTCATCTTATCAGTTTCTTGTATAACCTTAGCATAACACAGACAACCTATCACTCTAAGATGATTTATAGAAGGTTTCCTACCATGAAATTTTTCAAAAGGAGTTCTGTTGTTAATAACATAGCTAGGCAACCTATTAATAATATAAGTTGCAGCTTGAACACAACAATCCCAAAATTGTAAGGGAATAACAGCCTGGAACCTGATTGCTCTTGTTATTTCCAGGATGTGTCTATGCTTCTTCTCTGCAACACCATTTTGGTGACGAGTATAGACACATGTTGTTTGGTGTATGATTCCTAAGGATGTGAAAAGGTTTGTACAAACAGAATTGACAAACTTAGTTCCATTGTCAATCCGGACTATCTTGACTTTTTTATTAAACTGAGTATTTACATAGGTGAGGAACTGTTTAAGAATTACACACACATCAGACTTCACTTTTAGTAAGAAAGTCCAAGTCATTCTAGAACAGTGTTATCAAAGGCGCGCTTTAAGCGCACTTAAGCCTTGAAGCGAGACTCAAAACATGTTGAGCGCTTCGCCTCGCTTTATGTGCGCTTCAGTGCCGTCATCAAGGTTCTACGACAAACTTTTCCTTGCCAATGAGCCTCTTATGAAGAAGTGACACTAAACAATTGATATTTCACTTTATCATAAATTTTTTTCAATTTCTTTGTTCATAAATGTGTCATTCATGTTTATAATTATTAGTCTTGGACTAAACATATATATTTGTATTTTCTTTTCCCTTTGCGCCTTTTTTCATTAAAGCCCACGCTTTATTTGCGCTTTGTGCTTAAAGCCCCCACGGACCTTAGAGATTTTTTGCGCTTTTCGCCTTTGATAACACTGTTCTAGAATAATCATCAACAATTGTTAAGAAAAACTTATTTCATCAAAAGTAGCTTCTTTATAGGGACCCAAAGATCCATATGAATTAAATACAATCCTTTACCAAGTAGGATACTATTTACTTATGTTGCTCATACTCTTCAAAAATGTAGCGGGTGCATGTTGTATTCTCCAAAAGTAGTGTATTTTTGGAGAATCTGACCCGGGTGTGGCATCGAAAGTGAAGAGTCCGCACAACTTAGCTATTTACTATTCCTATTCCTATTCATGTTCATGTTCATGTTCATGTTCATATTCATATTCATATTCCTATTCTTATTCCTATTCTAAGTAGGATTGTATATATCTATTCTTATTCTAACACTCCCCTTCAAGCTAGTGCATACAAGTCATATGTACCTAGCTTGTTACAAATGTAAATATGTAATTAATACGAGGAACGATGAGGGGCTTGGTGAGATATCTGCATGTTGATCACTCAATTTCACAAAATTGGCAGTCAATCTCAATGTGCTTAATTAGTCTTCTTATGAAATAGGATTTGATGCATAATGTCAGTCAATCTCAAGTGTTTGGTCTTCTCATGAAATACTCATTTGATACATAATGTCGATAAAAAAAAGAGTGATAAATTCTAGAATTATAGTGTTGAACTTCCCAAGCCAAGCTTGAGAAGGCTATTTCAAACCATAGAGTGACTTATACAATCGACATACAAGGCTACCAGGCTCCTCCTGAGCAACAAAACCAGGTGGTTGCTCCATATAACCTTTTTTTTTTTGCAAAAATAAATCTAAAACAGAAAGTGCTCGAAATTTGATATAAAATATATGGATCGTCTCAAAATCAAGGGATGAGTAGATCTTAAACAAGAAAGTCACCGCAAAATTGGCCAAAACATGCTCATGCGACAGATTACTAGATTTGATGGCTGAAAGCAGAGGCGTAGCTATAGCCACCCCTCGGTGTCCAATTGGACACCCTTCGTCGGAAAATTACATTGTATATATATATGTCAAATTCTACATTTAAAGGATATATATTTAAAGTTGGACACCCTTGACAAAAGTTATGCCTTTGGCGCAGTGGTAATGAGTATCCATTTGAATGAACGAGTTCCAGGTTTGAACCCCAAATAACACAATATTTTTTTATTTTATTTTGATAGCCACACACCATTATTCTTGGAGACCCTTGATAAAATTTCGGGCTCTGCCACTAGCTGAAAGTGGTCACAATGAGAAATAAAATTATATGAGTAGGGTCGGAATGACGACACGACCCAATTGGAAAATAGAACTTATATTGATAGGGTTGAATTGACGTCACGATCCTATTGAAAAAGAGAAATTATATTGGTATGGTCGGAATGATGGCATGACCCTACACAAATAAGAAAGTAGTCACCGAAAAGATGGCATCGTGTTACACAAACACATTGAATATGAGAAAGTAGTCACTGGAAAGATGACATGGTTCTACACAAATAAGATATGAGAAAGTAGTCACCGGAAGGATGGCACGGTGCTACACAAATTAAATATAAGTAGTCATCGGAAGGATGGGACAGTGCTACACAAATTAAATATAAGAAAATAGTCACCGGAAGGATGGGACAATGCTAACAAATTAAATATAAGAAAATAGTCACCGGAAGGATGGCATGGTGCTACACAAATTAGATATGAGAAAGTAGTTACCAGAAGGATGACACGGTGCTACATAAATTAGATATAAGAAAATAGTCATTGAAAGATGGCACGGTGCACGGATACTGATGGATATGGGGTTGACACAAAACAACCCTAGAAAGTTACTCAAAACTGATGCACAGTGACCTATATAATTGAGTTTTATTTCCTTAAATATGGGGTTCATGCATATATCATTAGCCCTATTTTTGTTAACATAATCATTGGCCAGACGGGCGGCATATATGGGTAATACCCACCCGCCGGCAGTGGAAGCTCTTTGATTCTTTACCAAGATCGTAGAGGTTCTGATACCATGTGAGAAACTTGGAGAAGAATATTATTGAATTGTGTATCTACATTATTACACAGAGACTCTATTTATAAACACTACAATACAATCCTTTACCAAGTAGGATACTATTTACTATTCCTATTCCTATTACTATCCTAAGTAGGATTGTATATACCTATTCCTATTCTAACAGAGACACATGTCCAAATCTTTTATGCCATATATCTATGTCTACATGAGATTTAAGACTATCCACACTATCAGAATGTTTAACAACCAAGGACATTATGTATTTTCCATCAATAGTAGAGTTGTTTGTCAAAGTGTATAGTCCATCTACCAATCATCTTTACCTTCCCAGTGTAAAGCTCCCGAAACACAAAGAAGTCAGGAAAGAAAGAAGCAGAACAATGTAATTCACTGTTAATTTTGCCACAACAGTAAGTTAAACTTGAACTGAGGTAAGTGAAAGACATTAGTAATAGTATGCCCCTTAGTTAGAGTACTAGCTCCTGTGTGTGTGACCAGAGAGTGTCTCCATTAGGGAGAAACACTCTCTTAGGATTGTTAGAATTTAGATTTTGACACTGACTCTGCATCCAACATATTCAGGTTTGACACCATGTGGTTTGTGGCTCCTTCGTCCACCATCCACTGATGAATGGTGTTTTATGTTGTTAAAACAGTACAGATACCTGTAGTGTTTGCTGAGTGTGAGGATACTTCAGTTTTGTTCAGGAATTGCATAAACAACTGATATTGATCCGTAGGAATAGAGTAATTTTCCAGTTGACACAACTAGTCTTGGTTTAGATGACTTGACTATCTTGAACTCATGACTTGACTATCTTGAACACGCTAATTTAAATGAATTACCTATTAAGCCCGAATTTGAAAAATCCATATCCTACAAAATTAAATATTCCATTGTGATATTTGACATCTGTAGTATTGAAGAACAGAATAAAAGATAAAGTTGTACTAAGAAGTGATAAGATTAAAAGTGAGTATAACAGCTTTGTCTTTATATACACATTTTTGGACATTTCAGCAGGGAAAGTAGGAGGAGCATTTTGTGATGGACACGGTAATAGTTTTAGATACATCCTATCCTCCCCAGACCTCCACTTGTGGGATTACATTGGGTATGTTGTTGTTGTAGTAGAGTATTAGTTTCAGATAAATAGCAGTAGACCTTTTTTTTCTCCTTAATAATAAAACAGATTGCCTTTAGTTGTTAGCAAGTGCTTAAAATTCATTAATACAAAGGTATATTATATGTTAGGTGTAATAGCGTGGCTGTTTAGGATGAGTAAGAATGCTTGTATTGGTAAACATTGCAATAAAGAAGTGCTACTATTTAGGTTTTTTTTTTATAATGGTGGTGTCTGGGCTAGCTATCACGCACCTCGACTAATTCCACGGGATACCTCCCACCTCCCACCAGCAACATACCAGCTAGGAGGACAGATGGGAATAAATCACCTAGTGTTTTTGTTTCTGATGGAAGTTGAACCTGAGATAGTCATGATTCTCAACCCACTTCATTGACCACTAAGCCACACCCTTGTCTAGTGTCCTTGGAGCAAATGCAGGTTTTGCATCTAATTCAAGCCCTAAGCAATCTTTGAAGTTCATTAGATTGCAGCTTGCATATAGTTCCATTTATCACTTCTGGTTTTGAGCTAGGCGTTTACGATTTGATAATGTCTATTGCCTTTTCAACCGACTGAGTTTCATGAACTTTCCTCTGGATATATGTGGATGCCTTCATGAGATCACACTAATGAGACCCAATAATATATATCCATGCTGGTGTTTGTCCTATCTTTCAGGACTTGTGTGTACAATTAGGATCTGAAGGTCTTCGCTATCTTAGAGCTAATGTGGGATTTAAGTGCATATTATATTTTTGGTTTCGTGGGTGCGCATTTGATTTCTAATTCATTTATCCCTTCATCTTCTCTCAAATGCTAAAGAAACACTATATGAAAATTCAAGTAGTAGGTACAGCATACTTTTTCTATTTAGAGCTTATGTTCAGGTTACATGTAACTGCAGGAATTGGCAAGAACTTGGACCAAGGAACTAAATCTAGATGGAAAGATTGTGGTCCCTGGATTCATTGATTCCCATTTGCACTTCATCCCTGGGGGACTGGAGGTTTGCATCAGTCCTACCATCTCATATGTGTATTTCTTGTCAAGCTTAATCATTTTTCTAGGTCCTGGACAAAGTTTAGCTGCAGAGTTGGTGATTTACACACTTCATGCTTGGGTGTGCTACTGGGTGCAGGGCATAAATCATCTGAGATATCATACAATGTCATTAAAAAGTGAAAAAGAAACTATCAAACTGGAAAAAGGAATATCTATCCTCAGTAGGAAGAGTGGTTTTGATTAACAGCATTTTAGATTCACTTCCCATTTATCGTGTCTTTGTTTCCTATCCCTGTCACAGTAGAGGTAAGGATTGACCAGTTGAGAATGAATTTTCTTTGGAATGATAATGAAAACATCTTTACTATCCTATTTAATTGAGATGTGGAAGGACATGATGCTTGATGAATGATCCTGTGAGAACTGAGAAGTATCTATACTTGGGAAATGCTATTAAGATTGAACCTTATCTATAGTTATATTCTACACAATACATGATAATCCTTTCCAAGTGGGACATTATATACATTAAGGGGTCGTTTAGTTGGAAGTATTAGGAGAAATAGTCTATGCATTATGTATGATATTATTTAGTACATCCTACATGGTATTATGTGATATATAACTAATATCTCCCATTTGGTGGTATTGGTAATACATAGGATTTAATACCATGGGATTAACTATGTAAAGACAAAAATACCCCTCAAATCCTTTTTGTCATTTTATTTATTTTCTTGATTTTATGTTTTATATTTGTACTAGTAAAATTACCCGCGCTTCGTGCGGGAATTTAATATCATGGAATTTATGAAATAATACCTAAAACCTATCAGTCATTAAAACTAAAACATTATATTATGTTACATACAAGATTACGTAGTAACAAATATTAATAATGTAAAGGAAAATGAAAATTATTACATCTTATCATTTATCCTTAATAATATAAGCATAAATTAATTAGTGTAAAAATACATACCAGGATCTGTAACATAAGCAATGGTGTCATTGAGCCACTCAACAGGAGCAAAGTACACAATTATTGAATTGTGAAGAAGAAGAGGTCCAGAATTTTCGTTTGTTTTAAAATGAGAGGAAATCCCTCTATACAAAGGGTAGTGTGAACAAATGTTTATTGTGCCTTATTGGAAAGGTTACAACTATTTGGAAAAGTTGCAACCCTTCGGAAAGGTCACAACCTTTCATAAAAGTCACAACTTTTCATAAACGTCGCAACTCTTCATTAAAGTCGCATCTTTTCATAAAAGACACAACTTTTCATAGAAGTCGCAACTCTTCATAAAAGTCGCAACTCTTCATTAAAGTCGCGACTTTTCATAAAAGTCACAAATTTTCATGAAAAGGGGAGGCTAATTTTGTAAATAAATAAATTAAAAGGGAATTCTGGTTTGTGGTGGCTCCACGTAGGCGGGCCTAAGGTTCTCTTTTATATATATATATATATGATTAGTAAATTTATTTGAATAAATTAGCTAACAAATTTTATTATTTAGAGAGAGTTGTTTTTTGCTAAATAAATCAAATACAAATCGATATAATATTTGAAATATAAGTTGTTTAACATTTACTAATTGAAAAGGCAAATATATCACCACATGATATTTGTAATCTTAATTGAATGTATTATTTGTTGATATATATATGTGATTTTCTAATTATTTGTATTTTGAACAATTTATAAAATTGCATTCATATTAAAACTGCAACTTGCAATTTTTATGTATCTATGTAGATGGTTTATTTAATGTTACTATTGTTTATCATTTTTTTGGTTTTAAAAGTAGATGGTCTATTTTTTGCAAATTGAAAATTGACGTTTTGTGAGTGATCAATTTATTAAGATGAGAATTATTTACCCTCAAATAATTCCAGTGAGAAAATAGCAAATTTGACAACAAAATTGTTCTTCTCTTAGCTAGTTATAAGGCCATAAAAATAATATTGTCCAATAATTATCTACCTTGACCTAATTACATAAAAAGGGAAATCTCCTAATAATTCAAGGGTATAATTGAAAAGAAGTTTTTTTTGTAGAGTTTTAATCCAAACACATGATGAGGTGGGAAGCAATGCACCAAACATTTGATAAAAAATAAACCTTGTATAACTAATCCCTGCACTACTAATCCCAGCATTATTAATCTTTGTACCAAACAACCCCTAATATTCTAGCGCTCCCTCAAGTTGGTGCATACAAGTCATATGTACCAAGTTTGTTACCAATGCAATTAATAGTCTAATACGAGTACCAATGAGGAACTTGGTGAAAATATCTACAAGTTGATCATTTGACTTCACAAATTTTGTAACAGTCTCTTGAGAGTATTTTTTTTTTGATAAAATGACAGTCAATCTCAATTTGCTTAGTCCTCTCATGAAATACTGGATTGACGCATTATGAAGGGCCGCTTGATTATCTCATACAAGTTTCATCTGGCTGATTTCTCCAAATATGAATTCTTTGAGCAGCTGCTTGATCTAAACTAGCTCACAAGTTGCTATGACCATTACCCGATATTCTACTTCTGCACTAAGATCGAGCAGCCACATTTTGTTCTTACTCTTTCAAGACATCAAATTACCTCTTACTAAAACACAATATCTAGATTCCAGGCATAGAACATCTATCAAAAGGTGATCATGCCTGATCAACATTTTTATATACAATGATCTGCTCATGGCCTCATTCCTCAAAGAGTAGTCCTTTGACTTGTTTGATTTTATATACCGCAGAATGCAGACAACTGCATCCTAATGACTATTGCAGGGAGAATCCAAAACTTGACTTGCGACACTCACATAAAAAGAAATATCAAGTTTAATTATTGTTCGATTATTCAACTTGCCAACCAATCACCTTTATCTTCTAGGATCACAAAGTGGTTTCCCCTATCCTAGCATGAGTTTAGCATTCAAATCTATAGGAGTAGTCCTTTGACTTGTTTGATTTTATATATCGCAGAATGCAGACAACTGCATCCTAATGACTATTGCAGGGAGAATCCAAAACTTGACTTATCGCACTCACATGAAAAGAAATATCAATTTTAATTATTGTTCGATTATTGAACTTGCGAACCAATCACCTTTATCTTCCAGGATCACAGAGTGGTTCCCCTGTCCTGGATTGAGTTTAGCATTCAGATCCATAGGACTGTTAATGGGTCGACATCCTATCATTATTGTCTCCTTAAGAATGTACAAGGTATATTTTTGTTATGAAATATGCCTGATATGTGGACTGAATGAGTCATACTATCCTATTATTGCCGGTGATAATGATATCATCAAATATAAACTACCAAATAAATACACAAATTTGGACTAGAATGCCGATAAGACACAAAGTGATTAACTTCACTATGAGTCATGTCAAACTCCTGAATTATTATGCTGAACATGCCAAACTAGGCTCGAGGAGATTGTTTTAGCCCATAAAGTGACCAATGCGATCAACATATAAGGCAATTAGATCCCCCCCGAGCAACCAAATGAGGTGGTTGCTCCTTATAAACTTCATCCTTACGGTCACTGTGGAAAAAAACATTCTTAATATCCAACTGATAAAGAGGTCAATGACGTAGAACAACCATGCATAGAAAAAGGCGTACAAATGCTATTTTGACCTATGTTGCTCGGACTTCTAAAAAATATTATCGGTTGTGTGTCAGATCCTCCAAAAGTAAGTATTCACTCAAACCACTGGGTTTAAATAGAGAATGTACAAGAACTAACACAGGAAAGACAATATTCTGACTACCTTATTGCAGGAAAGAATCAACATAATTAATTCTGACTAATCCGAATTGAAACACAAAACAATTTACAATGTTCTTAAAAATCAGCAACAAGGAATAATGCATGAACTTCTCCAACTCTTGATCCCTTCCGCTCATTCCTCTTTATACCCAAAAATAGAAAGAAGAGAGAAGCATGACACTTTCTAATTGTTATAGAATGTACATGGACACATTTTCATATGGAATATATAGCACAATCATAGATAGAGATATTTAGGGATTTTTTTATTTGTTTTCCTTTGATAGATTATCTGTACACCTACAAATAGCTCTCCTTTTGGATTAATACAATATTGAAGATTGCTCCATTCTCTTTGTATTTACATGGTTTCAGAGCCGAGGTTTTGTTTTGTTCCTTCTTTTCTTTTCAAATACTAGTGTCGGTCAGCTTAGAAAATTGTCCGTAAGTGACTTGATTGCTCACGTCTGGTACTGGAAGGGTTCTTGGAACTTGATATTCCAATCTCACAGCCAACCTAGGGAGGACCACCTCACCCGATCTGTAAGAACCCAGAATCCGGTGGCTGGTAGGGAAGAGATCAGATTTTATTTACAACATCGTCTCAATATTTCCGGTCAGATTTTGTGGTCTCTTGTTCAACAGACCTCAGTTGGGTTGATTTCTGAGCATTTCAGGTTCCTTAAACTTTGTTTTCCTTTGGTAAAATCGATTGACATTGTATTTGCTGATTTTGGTGTCAGATTACTGCTAAAATTTTGGTCGAATTTTCCTCTGTGAATCTCTTACTTGATTGATTGTTTACTCTAAGTGAAGAGTTAGTCTAATTGGATCAACCGAGCTCTATTAATTCTTGAGCATCTGGAAATTTGTTGGGATATTTCTACTTCGTGGAATTTTGCTGGTTTCACCTCTCAATTTATTTTTGATACAATGAGTATTTAATTGGAACAATGACTGATCATAATCTAGTAACTCAAAGGTCTGAAATTCTTGGTGCTTCTAGTTCATCATCTGACAAAAGGTTTTGGTTTTGGTTGAGGAGTTTGCTAAATTCTCTCAATATCAAAAATCCACTTCAGTTGCTAAGTCTGATAAAGTATGTCTTGTTACCGCTTCAAATAAATGTGTCATTGATTCAGGTGACACAAATCACATGACATGTAATCCTAATATCTTTTCAAGCTTTTGACCACACAAAACACCAACGGATCAACTTGTAACAATGTTGGATTTGGAACTGTTAAACCAACCTCCTCTATTACCTTGTCATCTGTTTTAAGTCTACCAAATTGGCTTTCAATTTGATATCTGTCAGTATACTTACCTGAGACCTTAATTGTTATATCTCGTTCTTTCCCGATCATTGTATGTTTTGTGATCTTACAACGAATCATGTAATTGGAAAAGGACATGTATATGATGATCTCTACATCGTTGATGAATGGGAGTCTCGGTGACTCGGTCTATTGCCTGCTCCAATGTTGTATCTCCTTTTGAAGCACATTGTCGATTGGGACATCCTTCTCTACCTTTGTTGAAGAAGCTTTGTCCTAAGTTTCAGAATATTTCTTCCTTGGACTATGAGTCATGTTGATTTGTAAAACACCATCGTATCTCGTTAGGTTCAAGGATTAATAATCGAGTTGCGTCAGCTTTTGAGTTAGTTCATTTGATGTTTGGGTACCATGTCCAATTGTTTCTAAAACAGGGCATAATTTTGTCACTTTTGTAGATAATTTTTCTCGAATAACTTGGATTTACTTTATGAAGAGTCGATCTTTAAGTGTTTATTCACTTTTCTTCCTTTTGTGTTGAAGTCAAAACTCATTTCAATGCCTCAATCCGTATTCTAAGGAGTGATAATGCTAAAGAATATATGTCAGAAGTATTTAGATCCTACATGAGACAACACAATATTCTCCATCAGTCTTCATGTGTTATACCCTCTCAAAATGGAGTAGCTAAGAGGAAGAAATGACATCTACTTGAAACAACTTGGGACCTTAAGTTCCAAATGAAGGTTCCTAAACAATTTTGGGCTGATGCAGTCTCTGTTGCTTGTTTTTTTATAAATCACATGCCATCGATTGTGCTTGCTAGTAATGTGCCTTATAATGTTCTTTTTCCAAATAAGTCACTATTTTCGGTGGAACCTAAGGTATTTGGAAGCAAATGTTACCTTGGAGATGTTCAATCATCTGCTACTAAGTTGGACCCCAAGGAATTTAAGTGTGTTTTCTTGGGTCTCCTTCAAAAGGGATATCTGTGTTATTCTACTGAGCTTGGCAAATATCTGGTGTCAACTAATGTGGTTTTTTTCGAGACTACACCATTGCTATGCACTCCCAATTCTACAAGTCAAGGGGAGGAAGATGAGTGGTTAGTCTACCAGGTTACTCATGTTGTGACAGAATAGTCAGAAGATGTTGTTCTTCCCTAGTTACCTTATCAAAAAAAAAGAAGAGAAGATGTTGTTCTTCCATATCCTAGTCCTTCTATTGAGCACCAATCCACTATTGTGCCGTCAACACCTGTTCTATCTATGCCAACAAGATCGCCAATTGTTTAAGTTTACTCAAGGAGGCGGGAAATTGATAATACAATTCCTTTTTCATTAGATGTTACTCCACTTGATCCTCCAGAAAATCTTGACCTCCTTCTTGCTCTTCAAAAAGGTACACATCAATGTAAATCCACATATTCCATTGCTAATTTTGTCTCTTATGACCACTTATCAGCTGCAGCTGCATCTAGTTGTATGATTGCCTCTCTCGACTATCTCTATCCCTAAAACAGTGAGGGATGCCTTGAAACATCCTGGATGGCATGAAGCAATGCTTGAAGAGATACATGCTTTAGATGAAAATCATACTTGGGATTTGGTAGATTTACCCAAAGGAAAGAAAGGAATTGGATGCAAATGGATCTTTGTGATGGCAATATTGCAAGACTTAAGGCCAGACTTGTGGCTAAAGGCGATGCTCAAACTTATGGGGTAGATTATTCTGAAACCTTCTCCCCAGTAGCCAAGCTCACCTTTATTCGTTTGTTTATTTCCTTGGTTGCTTCTCAACATTTGCCTTTACATCAGTTGGAAATCAAAAATGCATTTCTTCATGGGGATCTCAATAAAGAAGTGTATATGGAGCAGCCACCTGGGTTTGTTGCTCAGGGGGAGTATGAGAAAGTTTGTCATCTGAGAAAATCTCTATATGGTCTAAAGCAAAGTCCTCGTGCTTGGTTTGGAAAATTCAGCGATGTAGTTCAAGAATTTGGTTTGATGAAGAGCAAGTGTGATTACTCAGTTTTCTATGGACAGCCAACAGTTGGTATTATTCTTTTTGTTGTTTATGTTGATGATATTGTTTTTACAGGCGATGATTGTGCAGGAATTTCTTCTCTCAAGGAGTTTTTACATGCCAAGTTTCATACCAAAGATTTGGGGCAACTAAAATACTTATTGGGTGTCGAAATAGCAAGAAGCAAGAAAGGAATTTTCTTGTCCCAAAGAAAGTATGTACTTGATCTACTTGGAGAAAGTGGAAATTGGGAGCCAAACCATGTCGCACACCAATGGTTCCTAATGTTCATCTTACTAAGGATGATGATGATCCTTTCACTACAAGAAAAGTGTGGATTACTTGGGGATTTTCCTATACGAAAATTCGCAGGAAACTAAGTTTCCTGCGGATTTTCCTACCAAAAATAATCCGATGGTAAAACCTTCCTAGGTAATTATTTCCTGTGAATTTCAAAATCCGCAAGTAATTTACCTAGGGATTTATATTTCGCATGTAAATTACTTGAGGATTTTCTTGCAAAAAATACTAAAAATATCCTAATTATTTTTGGTAAAAAGTAACAAAATAGGAATTTTCTTACAATTTTTTTCACAAATATTGCCGCATGAAAATATTTTAATAATTTTTTAAGAAATTTCTTTTAAGCAATATTAATTATTATCTCATAATTAATTATTTAGTTTATATAACCTCATACACATATACCCCTCTTCTTGGTTAGAGACCCGTATTTATCCACTCATTACACATACACTCCTCTTCTTTATTACCTATATTAAATACCATTGTCTACCCATATTAAATGGTTAACCCTTAATCCCAATCCCAATTACCTATATTAAATACCATTGTCTATCCGGTGGCCACCCATACATAATTGCTCCACTCTCCCAATATTCTAACTCTTAGCATTATATATGCTAATATCTTAGGGTCTTCCATCGATGTGGTACAAGAAGTACCAAAGATATTATATTACTTTTTGGTGTTCTTCTCCGATTTGATTAATTTTTAAAGCTAAATTAAATTTAATTAAATTAATTAAATATTAAAAATATAATTTTAATATTCATAAATTACATAAAAAGAACTATAAAGTCATCTCATATTAATATGGTAACGAATTATATCTTAAAATATTAGCTAAAGTTCATGTGATTTAACTCTTAAAAAATGAAACATGAAAATTATTTATATATTT